>VOQK01043063.1:18174-43813 GCA_015052645.1 Benitochromis conjunctus | reverse complement strand
ATTCGCTGCTCAATTTGTAAGTTTGCCCACTTTCATCATCAATCCATCTTTAGTGTTCTGGCTGACGGAAGGAGGTTTATGGCTAGGTCCATTTTTTCTGTACCCAGAAAAACCAGGCCAAAGCATAATGCGTCCACCTCCGTGCTTGACTGTGGGGATGATATTCTTTGGGTCATACTCAGCATTTCTCCTCCAAACATGGTGTTTTTAGTTAATGGCAAAGAGCTCGAATTTGTTTTCATCTGACCACAGCACTTTCTCCCAAGCCTTCTCTGAATTATTAAGATGTTCACTAGAAAACCTAAGACGAGGCCAATAATGTGCCTTCTTGAGCACGGGGACCTTGCAGGTACGGTGTAGTGTGTTATCGTTGATGTTTTTGGTGACTCTGGTCCCAACTGCCTTCAGATCATTAACCAGCCCCTTATCCAGCACCTTTCTCATGATCATCCTCACCCCATGAGGCAAGATCTTGCATGCAGCTGCAGACCGAGGGTGACTGATGGTGATTTTATATATTTTTATAATTATTCTTCCTTTTCTGAATAATTGCACCAGTTCTCACTGATAGCCTTGTGGCCCATTCAGCCTCGTGCAGGTCTACAGTCTTTTCCCTGATGTCCTTTGACAGCTGTTTGGTCTTGTCTATGTTGGTGGAGAGATTGAAATGGAGGAAAGTGATTCTGTGGACAGTTGTGCTCTATATACACAATGTATTCAGGAGTATCCATAATTGTTGGATTGCTGGATTGATTCATTGTTGTGTTTGTGCCAAATGCGTGGCACACAGCCAATCTTATTTCACTCAGTGAGACGCAAATCAATTTATATCTTTTATGTTATGTGTTTGTTCTTGATTTTTGGTTGATATTCTGCCTCTCTCCATTAAAATGACACTACCATAAAAACAGACTCTTAATTTCTTTGTAATTTAGTTAACTTACAAATTCAGCATGGGATCAAATTGTTTCCCCCACTGTTTACTTCTTCTGCTATAATTACAAAATATCATGGTCTGATTTGGTCAAGCTAAGTTAATGAAATTTGTTTAAAAGCACTTTTAAATGCGTACCGCTGATCCTCTTAAAACTGAGAATCCTGTGGACGTGTATTCATTGCTAATGCGTACATAATGCTTTGGATTTGTGTGTTAAAATTAAAGAGGTAATGTTAAAGCTGTAATGCATTCTATCTTCAGGGTGCAGACATTAACAGCACCGATTGCAAGGGAAACTCTCCTTTGCTGCTGGCTACAAGCTGTGGAGCATGGAAAACTGTGGCTCTGCTGCTGTCAAAAGGTGAGCTAAAGTAAATGGCTTCTCCACCAGTAGTGCTCATATAATTTGCCTGATAATACAGGTTGTAAACACTTATGCAAATGTGAATGTGTTTTTAGGAGCGAATGTTAACGTGAGAGACAGATGTGGCTGTAACTTTCTTCACCTGGCCATTCTGCAGCCAAAGGGCCTGAAAAATCTCCCGGAAGAAGTACTGCAGGTACTGTCAATCAGGGTAGTCGGTAGCTTATTACATGCACCGAATGCTGCTTAAACAAAAATGTCATTAAGTGGCTGGAATCTAATTACTGCACTGTCCTTGATCAGCTTGCCTGGAGCCTTCAATAGTTGCGTGCTTTCAAAGGCAGCTGATGGAAGTTCATTACACTCTCACTAAAGCCAAATAGTCCTTTAAACATTGTGAGCTTTTCCTGAAGCTACATCACTGTTACAGCTTTTGAGATGATACACAAAGACAGACAGTGTGAGAATAGCAGCTCACAATCATTTTGATGTAAGTTTTCTGTGTGTAGTTTTTGTTTCAGTACAGATAACTGTACCCTTGTTTGGATATTTTGTTATGTGCTTAAAATATAGCATTTCATTTTTGCGCTGCTTAATATACACTTGCCGGCCACTTTGTTAGGTACAGTTTCTAGTAACCTGTTGGACCCTCGTTTGCCTTCAGGACTATATTAATTTTTCGTGGCATCGATTCAATAAGGTTCTGGAAAAATTCGTCAGAGATTTGGGTCCATATTGACATGACAACATCACACAGTTGCTGCAGATTTGCCCCCTTTCATCGCACAAATTCTCGACTCTACCGTCTGAAGAAACTGCATCGCCTGAATTGATACTCAGGCGATGGTTTTTCAGTCTTCTGTTGTCCAATTTTTGGTCAGCCTGTGTAAATTATAGCCTCAGTTTCCTGTGCTTAGCTGACAGGAGTGGGACCCGATGTGGTCCTCTGCTGTTGTGGCTCACCTGCTTGAAGGCTCAACACAAGCATACCTCACTTGTAACAAATGATTATTTGAGTAACTGTTGCCTCCCCATCATCTCAAAGCAGTCTAGCCATTTCCTCTGAGCTCTGCCATATGGCATTTTCTCCCAGAGAACGGTGCTCACTGGATATTTTCTCTCTTCTCCGTAAAACCATGTCAGAGATGTTTGTGTGGCCAAAATTCCAGTAATTCATCTGTCTCTGAAATACTCAGACCAGCATGTCTGGCACCAAAAAAAAAACCACATTCAAAGTCACTTAAATCACATTTCTTCCCATTTCTGATGCTTAGTTTTAATTTCAGCAGGTTACCTTGGTCATGTCTACATTCCTGAATGTACTGAGTTGTTGCTACGTGATTGGCTGATTAGATATGTGGATTAATAAGCAGTTGAACAGGTGTACCTAAAGTGGCCGGTGAGTGTAGATTTCCTGTTCATTGTACAGTAAGAATAAAGAAACTATGTTCATAATGCATTTGATTTTAGCTCAACAGTGTGAAGGCACTTTTAAGCTGTGAGGATAACGAGGGCTGCACGCCGCTCCACTACGCCTGCAGACTGGGAATCCACGACTCAGTGAAAAACATGCTGGGCCTCTCGGGGCAACTTGGCCTCGCATGCAAGTCCAAGGACAAGAAGTCTGCCCTGCACTTTGCTGCTCAGTAAGACTTAACATAGCATAACTTTTTTCACTCATTTGCATAAACTTTATAGATAGAGTTGTTCAAACAAATGCAAAGTCATGACTGTTGAAATTAAGCAGCTGATATTGACCACTGTATGATGGATGATGTGTAGCATCTAAATTGTTTCTGTGTATTAATTTCAAGCACAATTTTAGCTGTAATATTCCCCGGTACTGTGTGCCAGTGAAATTCCAGCGTTATTGTAAAACACTACACGTAACTGTTGCATCCACACAGGATTTTAAAGGTATCCATTCATCCATCCATCCATCATCCATCCATCCATTCATCCATCCATCCATCCATCCATTCATCCATCCATCCATTCATCCATCCATCCATCCACGTGTAAACAAGTATTTGCCTCTTTCCTGCTTTCTTAGTGTTTTGCATATTTGTTAATCTTGTTGTTGTTTCATGTTTCAGGTCATCACGCAAATTCTAATATTAGACAAAGATAATTTGCGTAAATACAAAATGCAGTTTTTAAATGATGATTTTTTTTTTATTAAGGGAAAGAAAAAAGGGTATCCAAACCTACCTGCTGTGAAAAAGTAACTGCCCTTTAAAATGAATAACTGGTTGTGCCAGAACTGATCAGTCTTTCACATCACTGTGGAGGAATTTTGGACCACTCTTTTTTACAGACCTTTTTTAATTCAGTCGCATTGGACTCCACCACCGCCTTGTTTTACTGTGGGTACAATGTTCTTTTTACAAAGTGCTGTGCTAATTTTACACACGGGACAAAAACTTCAAAAGTTCAGCTTTTGTCTCATCAGTCCCGGAATATTTCCCCAAAGTCTGGGGGGATCATCAAGATGCTTTTTGGCAAATGTGAGATGAGCATTTGTGTTCTTTTTGGTCAGCAGCGATTTTCACCTTTGAAATCTCCCATGGGTTAGTGATTTTTGCCCAATCTTTATCTTATTGTTGAATCATGAACCCTAACTGAGGCAAGTGAGTCCTGCAGTTCTTTAGTTGTTGTTTTGGATTCTTCTGTGACCTCCTGGATGAGTAATCAGTGCACTCTTGGAGTAATTTTATTAGACCAGGCATTCCTGGGAAGGTTACCCACTATTCCAGGTTTTCCCCATTTGATTATCATATCGCTCACTGTGGCTCACTGGAGTCCCAGAGCCTTAGAAATGGCTTTGTATCCCTTTCCAAACTAAAGTATGTCAGTGATGTTGTTTCTCTCATCTGTTCTTGAGTTTCTTTGGATCGTAGCATGATGTGTTGCTTTTTGAGCTCTTTTAGATTACTTCACTTTGTCAGACAGGCTCTCTTTAAGTGATTTCTTGATTCAGTAGGTCTGGCAGTAATCAGTCCTGTGTGTAGTTAGGGAAATTATTTTTTCGAACAGGGCCAGTTTGGTTTGGATAACTTTATCCCCTTATAATTAAAATAATCATTTAATTGTATTTATTCGAGTTATCATTCCCTAATATTTAAACTTGTCTGATGATATGGAACTAAAAATAAGCAAAAAACGAAGAAATCTGGCAGGACGCAAATTCTTGTTGGCACTGTACTGTATGTCCATTTGATTTGTAGTCAATCAAATAGACAGACAAATAATAAAACACCATTCCTTACTGTTCAGCTGTATAAAACCTCAATACATTCATGCACCTAAAAGCTTTTTGAAGATTAATTCAAGTAACATACCTGAAATATTATGTAGTGACCCAAAGGAGCTGTCAATTCAATTAGTGAGGCACATGTGAACAAAATGTTACAGTGTGTAATGGGTGGATTTTCAACATTATTATTATAGATTTTTCTATCGTGTACACACATTTCATTAGAACTAGAGGGCAGATGAAGGCCGTGCTATGATATCATACCTTAACTCTTATAGAAGCTTCATTCTCTACTGTACAGGCAAAACTGCTGACCTGCTTTAAAGGTTCAGAGGCGACAAAATATAATCCCCCAACTAAATATGTCACTTCTACGTTTGTCTTCTTACCGCTCCTAGCACCTTAAGTCTTTATTGCTACCCAGCCTACAGCCTGTTTTATGTACAGATTCAAAACTGCAACAGTTGCCATGGGTGTCTTACGATAAAATTGCCTGAACGAATGGAGCTCTACTGTTTCTCCACAATACGGTGATTCTACTTTTTTTTTTTTAAAGGTATGGCCGCATCAATACATGTCACCGATTATTAGAATCCATTACTGACTCTCGTCTGCTAAATGAAGGCGATGAGCGCGGACTGACCCCACTCCATTTGGCCTCAAAAGAGGGACACACAAAGGTAGTGCAACTGTTGCTGCGCAAAGGAGCTCTCTTCCACAGGTAAACCTAAACACATGTGTGCACAGAGATGTACGTGTACATGTGCAAGGATATAAAGTACACTGCTCAAAAACATTAAAGGAACATGATGGTTTTTAGGCTAGTCCATTTTGCAGAAATCTAACTTCAGCAACTCAAATGGTACTCTTTTTGATTTTGATCCTTAATTTTTTGAATAGTGTACATACATGTAGAAGCAAATCACAATACACTACTATTTATGCAAACGTACAAACCTGGAGCGATCGTATTTTACAGTATACTAACCTGTAGAGAAAGCCAACAATTCCTCCATGTCTCGTTGACAGTGATTACAAGGGCTGGACTTGTCTCCACCACGCTGCTTCTGAAGGATACACACAAACGATGGATATCCTACTGTCAGCCAATCTCAAGCTGCTGGATAAAACAGATGAGGATGGGGTATTGCTTCCTGTTACTCCAAAAAGTTCACTGTGATCTGTGATATTTATTCTTGAACTAATTAATTTGTCCTGACGAATTTTATGCAAGGCTTATTTTTCCAGTTTAAACGTTAAAACGAATAATTGCCATTCGCTCTGAATAAGTCAACCGCCCCAGTACTGTAGTGAACCTGAGAAGCGGTGTTGTGTTGTAATGACAGAACTCGGCACTCCACATCGCAGCGAGAGGTGGACACGTGGCTGCGGTCAGGCTGTTGCTGGCCAGGGGGGCAGAGATGATCTTAAACAAGAACCACACTTCATTCCTCCATGAGGCGCTGCAAAATGGGAGAAAAGACGTGGTCAATGCTGTAATTGACAGTGAAAGGTATTTCGTCAATACAAAAACATATAGAGCATATTAAAGAGCAAAACACTTATATATTTTTCCATTTATCCGTGCAATATTTACCTCTTTCTTGGAGCTGTAAAAACTGAATCTCCCAAATGTCAGCTACTGATTAGTGGGTTTGTGACAATGTTTTTTTCAGATACTCCAATGTAATTAGTGAAAGAGGTAGCATAGATTTGTCAAGCTATAAGGGAGCATTTAATCCTTGAGTTTATGTGACAAACTCACAATCATCAATCACTATTTGGAGTCATGTCATGCAACACAATAAAATGTGGGCAGTGGTGTGAATTGCTGTTTGCAGCTGCTTGAAACTTGCCACTGAGAAATATTGCAGTCACTTTAAAATCCACCAGTTATAGTCGCGTCTGTAATATTGTTATTTTTTTCTTGCAGGTGTGCTGAAGCTGTAGGTCTGTTCAATCCCGAAAGTACTCAGCGATGCCCCATACTAGACATGATTGAGTTTCTGCCTGAAACCTACAAGGTTTGCTGCTGGCAAAATAAATAATAAAATAAAATAAAATCCATATCATAAATCACTGTATACGGTCATCATAACTCATATCTTTCAGCATTTTTGTGTTGTGTAATCTGTTGTGACTTACCAAAGATTTAATTCCCCCGTCACTGCGCCGCTTCTGTCAGCAGCATCTTTTGGACCGCTGTGTGAGAGAATCCGATGACGACCACAACAGCCCTGATTACCATGTAACGTATCTGTAAACGCACAAAACGTGCATTAAACACATTGTTTGAAACACTGATCGGGAAAAAGATTAAAACAACTGTTTATGTGGCCTAGATTGAATATGACTTCAAATGGCTCCAAGCTCCGATTGAAGTGAACAAGCAGGTTTACAATGGGAATAAGGTTCAGCCACTGGCCGCACTCAACGTAAGCAACCTCTTTTTTTAAATTTTTTTTTACTCTTTCAACAGATTCAGAATCCAAATGTTGTATTTCCACATGATTCGTAAGAACTCGTCAGGTGGCTGTAGCTCAGGTGGTAGAGCGGGTCACCTCCTCACCGGAAGGTCGGTGGTTCGATCCCAGGCTCCTCCAGTCTACATGCCAAGTATCCTTGGTTAAGATACTAACCCCATGTTTGCCTACTGGTGATGGTCAGAGGGCCCGGTGGCGCCAGTGTCCGGCAGCCTCGCCTCTGTCAGTGCGCCCCAGGGCAGCTGTGGCTACAATGTAGCTTGCCATCACCAGTGTGTGAATGGGTGAATGACTGATTGTAGTGTAAAGTGCTTTGGGGTCCTTAGGTAAAGCGCTAAGTAAAGCGCTATACAAATACAAATGCAGGCCACTCAAGCTCGTTTTCAGTCATGCATCAGCATCTAATGATGATCTGTAGACTTCTTGATAAGCTCATGGGATCAGGATTGGCCTGTTCCTCCTCAGGGGCAGCGATGACACGTCCTCTATTAATTATTGGAAAGTGACAGTGACAACTACATAGCCACAGTGTGTGGGCTATTCAGAAATGTTTTTGCTTTCTCTACATAGTTTAGTGAAGATGACACTTTTATAACAACGTTTGGCCTCATTGTGCCTTTTTTTCCTCCCTCTTCCTGCCTTGAAAAGTCACAAATGAACATCCAAGCATCCCTGCTGTGATGCTACCACCAGCACCAGCAATCATCAGGAACCAAACTTGTCCCATTGGTTGCTGGCAAACATAAAATAAAAATCTGTCAAGGATGCTTGAATGCTTGGACATCTGGCCTCCCTTCCATGCCTCTTTGAGCACAACAAATAATAAGTAATAAGCTGTGAGGGCAAGCTTCTCCTCTGCTCTTGCTACAACCTCTGTGTGTTTTATACATGTTTTCACCATTACAGATATTCAGCCCACCCTTATTGATAGAAATATTGTGAGCTAGTATGTTACAAAAGAACAGGTCAAGAGAAAAGACTAGCTGCGGCCTCCAAAATGGCCATAAAACAGTTCACCTCTGCAAAACATTTTCATCAGGAAACAAAAAATTGCCACCTTCATGAAGGTTGGACATATTATTGCAGTGTTACATCTGCATCAATTTCAGCTCGTTGCGCTACCTAAATAGCCAGCAGAGGGTAGTTCAAACGAGGTTTAATCTGCATGCAAATGTTCACAAATTTGGTGAGTGGCCAAGTCTACAGAGACCTCATAAAAGCCTGTGCCAAATCACTGAGGCGAAGATACACTGTGCAATCTTTCCTCTAGTCCTCCGCACACCAGCCACCCATTCATTTTATGATAGCTTCGCACTATTTGGAAAATTACAGCATCTTTCAGTAAATGTTTAAAAAAAAACACCACACCTGTTTACTCCTGCTGATATCATTGTTCATTAGGCCATCAATAACATACTGTGTGAAGTAGTTTCTCACTGCAGAGCCACCGGCCTGTCTCCGCCCTAACCAGAGAGGTGGAGCTAGACTATTTCCAGCACAACCTGTTTGGTTCTGCAGTGAGCACCACTGCTTGTGCAAAATGTGCTACTGACCGTGGGTTATTTTTCTGTTACACCTCCTGCAGGCAATGGTGCAGTACAACCGCATCGAGCTCCTCAACCATCCCGTCTGCAAAAAGTATCTGGCAATGAAGTGGTGGGTATTGAGGGGGACTTGACCCATGACCCCTTTTTTCCCACAGATTTATTCACGCTAGTCCAGCTGCAGTGAACGTTTTACCTTGAACGATGGTCGATGGTGTTCTCTGTTTTGCCTACAGGGTTGCTTATGGGAGCATAGCACACGTGCTCAACATGTTTCTCTATCTGTTGGGCTTGCTGCCCTTAACTCACCTTATAGTGACTCTGAGACCCTCCGTGAACACCAGTGACACGGGCGAGCACGATATCATCATGGTTCCCGTATCTTTCACAGAGGTACTAATGGCAGTGGTGATGAGGAATAATGACAGCATTATGAGGAAATTATGATTGAAAACAAATGACCTGTCGTTCAAATTACTAGAAAAATGCATCTTTACAAATGTGCCCACTATTCAAAGTACGTCTCAACATTTGTTTCACAGCAACATGTGTCCTTGTCCTTCTGCATGGTGATGGTCTTGGTTATGAATATCTACTCGATAGGAAAGGAAGTGGTGCAGATATCACAGCAGGTACTGTCCTCTTATGGAAGTGTCATTACCTCACATAAAACATGTGCCCATAAATCTGTGCAGCACCGGGTCTGTGTGGACGCAAAGGCAATCAAGTGTGATGAATGCGTGCCCCCACATTTAGATTTACAGCCCCTACTGAATAGCAAAAAGTCAGAATTTCACCTCCACGCTTAAGCTTAGCTGTTAAATAAAAAAAATAACTGATTTTATTCATCTTGTTACTTCAAAGCGCTGGAAATACTTCTTGGATTATTCCAACCAGAGCGACTGGGTTTCAGCCATCTTCTCTATACTGTTCGTCGTCCCCCTCATGATCAATGCAGAGGGTTCTTTACACTGGCAAGCGGGGGCCATAGCAGTTTTAAATTCCTGGGTTGGATTTCTCCTTTATCTCCAGAGGTACTATTCACTCTGACTTAAATTCTCCACTTTCTCATAAAGTTAAGGTTACTAACCTGTTTGAGCTCCTGTTTCCTCAGGTTTGAGGGCGTTGGCATCTATGTTGTGATGTTCGGAGAGATTATGAAGACATTGGTCCGTATTGTATTGCTGTTCTTCTACCTGATGTTGGCTTTCAGTTTGGCTTTCCACGCCCTGATGCTCAATCAGGTATGAGAAGAACGCAGTGATGCATATAACCATACATTTCCTGCAGGTTGAAAGGCCGTCATTAGATTTTCAAAATTTTGCATGTATATCCATGATCTCCAGAGGATTCCTTCGGTGACAAGCAGCCCTTTTCAGTTGTAAAAACATTCCCCTCACCGTTTGTTATAACGTCACACACACCTTAGAAAGTTACCAGAATGCTGTGTTCAGGCACCACCGCATATTTTACTGACACAGCTGCTAAAGTCACCTAACTTTAAAACTTCACTGTCGGTCAACATTTAGGCCTTGTGGGGGTAGAACAGTTCTTTAGCGTCCCAAGCTGGGTACAGAAATGATTTATATCTAGGCCATCTGGATGTCTGGATATCTGTTATAAGAAACTGTTAGACTGACTGTTACTAACATGCAGTCACGTGTTGCTGTTCTTTTTCTATCATTAGAGGGAGTTTAACAGCGTGCCGCTCTCTGTGATACAAACCTTTGTGATGATGGTCGGGGAACTGAACTACCAGAACAACTTCCTGGATGAGTTTCTGAATCATCGACTACCTTTTGGTATCCTGACATACTTCATTTTTGTGGTCTTTATTCTGTTCATGCCAATCCTGCTCGTGAACTTGATGGTAAGCACACCCTGATAGTGCCCAGCTGCATCTTAAAGTAGTTTATGTGGCTATACATTTGGCTTGTATTTATACTATAATAAAGAATTCTGTTCTACAGCTTTGACAGCAATTTCGTTCTAATCATGTCCTTGTCATAAGCTTTGTATTTTCAGAGGTCCTGACCAAAGATTTTTTGTCTTTGATTGTGTTGTAGATTGGTTTAGCAGTTGGAGACATTGCCGAGGTTCAAAGAAATGCTGCCCTGAAACGGATAGCCATGCAGGTTTGTATAAACCTGGTTATATTTTTTATAAAAGGTCCTTTGGATTTTTAAAAAATTCAGCTTGTTCTTGTTTTTGATGCTGTTTTTTGCTCTTGAGGCATTTCAACAAAATGCATGGAACAGGGACACATAACAAGATGATCTCAATGATATATTCCTCCCCCAAAATTGCACCCCTGACTAAATACCAGCCCTTCTGACCCCAGATCGATCTCCACACCGCTCTGGAAGATAAGCTCCCTTACTGGTTTATGAAACGAGTTGACAAAAACTCCATTACCATCTATCCCAATCGCAGGTGTTCCAGGGTAAGCTAAAAAAGGAAAACAGATGATGTGCAACACGATGATTTACGTCTATAACTTATGTCAGCGACATGTTCCTCCTTTATTAAACCTGCACACTTTTGATTGCAGCACTTTCTGAAGACATTTTTCTACGGTGAAGAGGAAACCAATGAAGTCTGGAATCATCTGCAAGCCAAATCAAAGACCTGCACTTTGATTGAGAATGAGCTCAAAAAGCAGAAGACCAGGTAAGGCATGCACATGAAAGTCAGTTTTCATGTTTCATAAATCATAAAAGTATGCAAGCTTATTATTGAGGCATTGAAAGAGTATTACAGGTGCAATGATCTAGACTGTGCATGCTGAAAGCTACTGTGGGAATTAAGGAGTGGAAAAGTAGTTTTTGATGCATGAGCGACCTCTACAGATCCCACTCTGTATCTCTTTCTATAGTAAGCAGATCAAGTCACTCAGGAGTCTGACCTTCCAGCAGTCTCATTATAAATCTAGCCATCGGTGAATGAAGTCTGTCATTAAGTGACATGAATTGATTGTTTTGTCTTTGTTTTTCTTTCTCCCTGCAGAATGAAAGAGATGTCATGCCTGCTGGAGAAGCAGCACTGCCTCGTGAAGCTCATCATCCAGAAAATGGAGATCGCCTCTGAGGCTGACGAATATGACGGCCCCGTGAACGTCAGAGGGAGCACGTGGCCCGCCTTAGGTCAGGCTAAACCAAGCAGAGAGACTACATCTCGGTGGGTCCCACTGATGAAGGCCATCGAGGCCAGGCGAAAATGAAGACCATGAAACAACACATAGTGACAACTAAATAATTCTGCCAAGTGAATTGTCATGATGTTATAAAAGACTAGCTCTATATGGCACAAAAAGCTATTAAATAGGTATAAATGTAATCACTCACATTACGATTTAACAGCGGCGTTCACTATTTACATGCTTTAACAGTAGTAACAGTTAATTTCATTGTTATTAATAGACTTGTCTATTGTCTAACTTATATGTGGTCCTTGAGACATTAAATACTTAAAACGATGATATTAATGGTATTATTGCATTTCACAGTGCGCAAGCAGTACTGGCATTTTCTATTACGCACGCCGAGTGGCTTGAAGTCCAATTCCTGCTCTTTTACCCTATAGATAACATGGTTCATAAACCTAACTTAAACCTAGTTTTTCATTAGATACATAGAATCTGTAGCTACAATAACAGTGTGCTTGCATGTATGTATCGTCCATCTGAAATGTGTGCTGTTGCGCCATCTTCTTTGGCCTGTTTTTGTCATTGTTATTATGCATTTTGTGACATCTGTGCTTGTACAATGGTACGCAAATAAATACCACTACGTCAACAGAAGCTTACGGTGTACATTCTGTCATAAAATTCCAGCACACTGTTGGGCAAAACTTACTAAATAGCATAAAACAATAATAAATACATGAATTAAAAGGGTTACAGAAGTTGATGGTTATATGTGCTTTTCACCCAGCAGCTTAATGTGCTGCAAGCATCTTCAAAGGCAATCATGGGAATCATAAGTGGCTGGGAGGGAAACTGTGTAAGGCCTGTGACATCATGAGCCCGCACCTGTCTCTCTGGTTTTTCCAGCTTAGGGCCGTGATAGAGGTCAAGACCCCTGAAAGTCTTTGCTGACGGACAGATGCTTGCTCTCCCTTCAAGTCAAGTTTTAAGTGTTATTTATTATTGCTGGCCCTGAATCTAATTATTCCCAAGACAAATACAATAACCATGTAGCCATCAATTACACTTATATTTTGGACAACATGTTCTTCTCCTTTCTCTCTTTCTTTCTTTTTCTTTTCTTTTTTGAAGCACAACATGCACAAAATGACAAACGAGCAAAGTTTTATCTCAACCTGTTTCTTGGTGACAGTGAATGAAGCAGCAATGTGTCATACAGCCAATATCTTTTAGTGTTAGATTTAAAAAAGCAGAGAGAGACACTGTAAAAAGAGAATTAAATCAGATCCTATGGCTCGCACCTTCAAGAGTGTCACTCACCTCGCTGACGGATGCAGTGATGGAGGACGAGTTGGCAGCATGCCTGAAGCTCTGACTGTCTTACCAGCACAAGTGAAACCTAATATTTCAGAGTCATGACATATCCAAGGGTGTGCTGAGCAGAGGGATCCCTCAAAGCACCAGCTGATCTTTGCTTTTGTGAAAATTGCTTGGAAAAGCAGGATTACAGGACGGAGAGGAATGTGTCCTTGGATTATGGAAACATTCTTGCATCTTTCTTCTTCTTTGACAGAGGAAAATTGTTGGAACATCGCTGCAAACTGGTAACAATCAACCATATTACAAATGAGGTTTTTAGTTGTTCGGAAAGGTGTGACTTGAAGCCAACATGCTGGAATAAAGTCTCACTGTCGGGGTACAAGGCGGCATCGGGCCCAGTGCCGTACAGTAATTTCCTATTTTCTCTCTTGGCCCCTGCATGGCTGTCTACCAAAATCAAGCATACATCTCAGCTGCAGTTAAGTAATCCTTGGCAAAGCCTGACTATTGTCATAAAAAAATGAAATTTCACACATATTACGTGGTGTAATAGCAAACAGGGACCTGGGATTTTCTGAGAATATCTTGACAGACAAAGAGACAGCAAGCAGAGAAAGTATGAATCAAAAACTTGAACAGAAAATGTGCCCAGTCAAGTTTTTTCCAAAGCTTTGTTTGCATTTTTGAAAGGTTTTTGCATCACACTGGAACACGAGTGCTCTTCTTAGTGTTGCGCAAAAGTCAATGTTTCTTCTAAACTTCCCATGGGATCTCAGCAGAGACACTTCTGTCCCTCTCCTCTCATATCACCGATTAAACCACTAAACCAAAGCAGGAAGGAAATGCAAATATGGCCAAGACACCCAGTAAAAATATTTGTGATACTATGAGAATGAAGATGGTGCCGTCTTGCCTCTGCCACACCCATGTCATGCCAACGCTCCAGATGTCATGGGAACCAATAACAGCTGGGGCTGGTACACACAGTCTGCGTGTGAAGCGCTCCTCCATCTGCAGAAACCCAATCCCTCTGTGAACGCAGCGAAGGATTAAACACTTTTGATAAGGTCCTCGAGACATTTCCAAAACACATCTGCGGGACCACAAACCAGAGGACTTTTTACTGAATACAATGTATTTGTAATTGTTGCAACGGACTGGACCTAAATCGGGGAATTTGTGCTATCCAATAAATTCAAAATATTTCAGGATTTTGCCAAACAAAATTGGGGTAAAATTAATGCACAAACAGCTTTGGAGGAACTTCATTGCATCGTTCGTTATAACTATCTGTGAAGGCAAATTGTTTACAGGGCTTAAGTTTGTTTTGTTTTATTATTATTAAGATGCAAATGAGCAACTTGTGTTTTTAACAGTTTACACAACGAGATGGAGTTGTGGTCTCACTGAGGTCATGGTCGCTTGGACAAAAAAGGGGGAGGAGAAATGCTCAGAAAAAAACTGTGCAGATGCCAAGTCCATGACACTTAAATTAGAGGGATAGCTAGGCCATGTCTCTTTAGAGAGAGCGGTCTTTAGCTCGTGCAGATGGTACTGTAGTGTTGTCAAGGCTTGACGTTTGAGCGCTTCTGTGGGAAATAAGTTCCACGGTTACCAAATGGGAATTTAAAAAGGAGGTGCTGCCTCTCGTCATTTACTTCACTCTTGTCTTGTCGTGCACAGTGTCACTCCGGTCTGTTTCCCCAGGCACAGGTGGAGCAGCCATGTCCACTGGCTCTGCTGCAAGTGATGCCGAGGACGACGAGACATGCCACAGAAGGACTACCGCCGCTTTGGAGGCCACCGCGCGGAAAGTCACCTGTTACAATCCCAGCAGGTACTCGGAGGAGGAGCTGGAAGACGAAGGTGTTGAGGGGAGGATCAAGCAGGAGCGCAGACTTTCCAAAGCGCACCAGAGGGAAACGCGACAGTCACAGAGGAACGCGGCTAACGCCAGGGAGAGGGCGAGGATGAGAGTGCTGAGCAAAGCTTTCTCCAGACTGAAAACCAGCCTGCCCTGGGTCCCAGCGGACACCAAACTTTCCAAGCTGGACACCCTTCGCCTCGCTTCTAGCTACATTTCCCACCTTAGGCAGCTTCTGCAGGATGACCGATTCGAGAGCAGATTTGCACATCCAGTCAGTCTGGTATGAATGCCAAACTTTTACAGCCATGAAAGAAATCAACTTTTTCTTTTATACTTTTACACATTGCTTCAGCAAATCTAAAACTAACTGGCCTCTGCTTTTGACTTTCAGTATGAACCCTAATGTCATCTCTGCTGACGTGACAATGCATGTTTTTTCCAAAATGAAAGCAATTCTGAGCAAATCTGCTGGATGTTCTTTTAAAAACGTAATTGATCAATGTATTTATTTTACTAATGAATCTGTATTCTTCTTCAACAGACCTGGCCGTTTATGATGACAGGAAGGTCAGAGGAAGACATCTCATCCTCTATGAGACTTTGTGGCGCAACAGCTTAGGCGACAAGTTTTCACCCACCAAGCTCAAGCTCTTCAGCTAAAAGCTGAAGACCTCAACAACAAGAAAAATAAAGGGGCATCAGTTTGACCCCCTTTTAACCACATGCCCTAAAAATGACTGTGGATTCAAAACTATTATGTTTTACTGTGTGCATGTTTGCTGAAATCAGTATTATGTCACATTTACACTGAGTGTAACATCTAATCGTCATCTATGCTTGATTTTTTTGTAAAATTTAGCAAACTTTTTTAATAACTGTCACCGCATCAGTCTGTGCGCAGCATCATTAAACTGTTATATGACTGAACATACTTTTGATACATTAAACAGTTTTGGCAGCTCGGCCTGTGCATGATGTCCAGTTGCAGTTTGATTCTTTCATTCTGCTCTATGAGGGAATTTAAAGAAAACAAACACCTCACAACTTAAAATACTTCCTGCTTGTTGCTAGTTTAGCTTGACACTATGACCGTAACCACAATAATTCACCTGTATTGTAGATCTATTTATTGCGTTCGTGTTTTAAAGTCTTTGCATTTGAGACAATGTGAGAGTCTGTCTGCATTTATTGTTTCCATAGAAGTTCACCATTTAGCCATGTGCATGTATTCATGCATTGAGAACTGCCGGATAAATTGGCACATTTGCAGAAGGTGAACATCAGAAAGCGCTCATGCGATAAAAAGCACATTACAAATGTTGAATATCTGTGCCACTGTGCAAACAATATGTGTTTTAGAAAGACATGAAAACTGTTTAATTGTCAGCGTGTACACATTCTTGACAGATGCACTGAAACTATAAAGCCAGGGCAAATATTGGACCTATCACACACATACAGGCTCCGTAATGAACTCTAAATGTGACAAAATCTCCAGCCTTGTCACAAAAGGTCCAAATAAGTGGCTCAACCAAGTCAAAATGCTACATTTGTGGTGGTCACAATGTTAAAGGAATTCTTCTAAGCCTTCACATCAGCTGCTTGGAGCCGCCACACATGACTTCTGATTTCTGGCAGCAGGAGGTTGGAAATCTTGAACACCACACCACACCGTGATAATACTCATATTGATATAGGAGTGGTGAAAAGTTCAGCGGAAAAAAATCAAAGCTCACTTTTAGAATTCCTCAGTAACCTTCTGCACCCTTCCATACATTGCATCTCCCTCTTGCAGGAGCACACGCACCAACTCCACGCTCAGTTGGCAGAGAGAGAATGGATAACGGTGATCTCTTGATCTGGGAGTCATTTTATCCAGTTAAACCCCCCAAAATGATGTGAGTACAGATGGGCTGAGATCCAAGCCCGGGCAGCCTGGTGGGACAGACTGACAAAACGGTTTAAATGAAAGAAAAAGAGAGAGGGGAGAGGATGAGTTTTCATCAGGTTCATGTAGAGCTGCAGCTGTTGCTGCATTGGTGAGTTTCCCAGAACTCTGAACCGCTCTCCTGGGAGAAACTGGCCACTCTCTTGGACCCGGACAGCTAATGAGCTGCCTTCTCACACTCACTCCGCCTCTGTTCTCGTACCATCTACTTAAAAATGTGGCACTGAGGGAGAGCATCTTGTAAATGTCTGATGTGCAACTTGACTGCACTGCAAATGAGGTGCCATTAATCAAAGCGTGGCACGTCAACAGAATGATGATGTTTGGGACCGGTCCACATGCAGTGAGCTGATTCATTTCCTGGGACTGAAGTTTGTTTTGTTTTTTTCACTAACCAAACAATTTGTCTCAGTTTATGGCATCACTGGCCAGAGCGAATGAAGACACCTAATGAGACATAAGCTGTGTTTTAGAGCTCATGCATTTTGTAAATGTTGCATGAGTGGCATCTAGTGGTGAGGACTGTGAACAAAACACACAGAAGTTTAATTTAATCACATTTATGAGAGAGAAAAAAATTATGTGTATATTTTAGATATATTACATTTCCATAACTTTGTATATTGAGTATGAATGACTCTTTTAGAAAAAGAAAAACCACTTATTGGATTGTTTCTTTTATTACTGATGTCAGTTTGCTTCTTAAGTTCTGATATTGTTAAAACAATTGAAATGATTTCATCTCAGCATACAGGATTTGTTCCTATTTTAAGTAAAGTAACTCTTTAATAAAGCTGTGTCATCTACTGTTGGATAATAAAAGCAGAGACAGGGAACATTTGTTGTATGTCACATTGTAAAACTAAACCTGTCCTTTATGACATTAACAGTAACAGGTATATGCTGCCTCGGCAATCTGTTCACGCTGGCACGGTGGGACACTTGGGCTTTAAAAAGCCACAGTTAATATTGTACCATTTGTGCTCTACCTGTTCTAATGGTGTCAGGATATATGAAAAACAAGGTGTTAAGGTTTTAAAAACGAGAAGAGGTAGACTGTATTTGTAAAACTAAATCCAAGGGAGAAGAAGTCAATTAAAAAAAAAACAACAACCAATAAAACTACCCAAATTTCAATCATCCCTAATTTAATAAAAACATCATATAAAGGCTTATAGTGATAATACTTTCAATCCTAAAGTGTTCGTGGAGGTTATCACGAGGTTAAAAAGTGTTTTCATTCTGTTGTATTTTCTTCGTATTGCAAAGCAGGAAACCCTTAAATGTTCCTCATCTGATAAAGGGTTAACAATCCAGACGTAGAGCTGTAAGGACAGCTGAATCAGAAATGAAATGAGTCTACTGTCGATCAGAGACTTTTAAATGTATTTCTTTTAAACAAAACAATGTTGAATATTTATCACCAGCAGAGGTCAGCACATCTTCACGTAAGTCATCAGGGTAAGGCCAGACTGAAACGCTGACTAGCTTCCAAAAATTGTAGTATTTAGAATGATGATTTTCAGTGATTTTTCCTTTATCAATTATTATTATTATTTATTTATGTATTCTTAATAGTCCTTTGAATGAGAATACACGAGCAGCACATTTCCTCTCTTGGTTCTTGTTTCCATTTCATACTGAAATATGTACTTCTTCTTTGTCTTTATATATTTTTTGATTTAATGTATAATTCTTTTTTTTTTTCAATGTGATTAGAATGAACACACTGTTTTGATACAAAAATTCCCTAAGCAGACATCAAAGCTCATCCAGTTTTTTCTTTTTTTTTTGTACACCTGAAACGTATTTTTATTATTTGTAGAAGAATGTCCATGAACAGGAAGTAAGTGTAGCTCCAAAACCAACATCGGGGGGTTCAGTGAGGCTGCCTAAGTACCCCCAAAACACTAACTTTAGGCCTTGCAGACTGCAGGAATCCAGCCTACATGCTTTGACCTTTCCATAACCACATTCAGCATGTTTGCTGTTTAGCATCGAGTAAGCCAATACTGTTAATGAGAAAAGGCACATGCTAATTCCTCAACTGTTTAAAATCATGCCTAATGTACATGCTTCTCCATGGGGAGATTAGGTCCTCTCCTGTGTCCCAACTTAATTTAGAAAACAAAGCTAAAATTTTCATCTTAAAAAAAAAAGTTGAGGTGATTTAAAAAAAAAATGAAATGCAGTATTTTGTAATATTGGTAATTAGCTCTCAAGATAACCTGCTGTATTCTCATTAGCTTTGATAGTATGCCTATATGTGCCTACATCTCCATGAATATGCTTGTGGTCTCAGGAAGCAATTTCCTTTTTTAAGGTATAGAAAAATATAAAATATCACCGGTGTTTGGTTTGCAAGGACATAACCATGAAAATGTAAGTCTCTAAACTGAGGGAGAAAAAAAGTGTATCTGTTTTCTGTGGTGCGTGAGTGTGAACTGGAGATAGGGGCAGACGCAGTGAGGCGATCTGTCTGGTGCACAAGACTTCCTGTTACTCTGTGGAGATGACACACTCTTGTGTCAGATGATTGGGTTACAGAGCAGGGCTGGTAGACTCCTCTCAGGAGAGAATTCAGGCTCTTTGTGGCAAGAAGAGGTGGATGCGCTGAAAGGGAAGGCCAACGTAAGTGAATAACAAAAGAGCAGAAGAAGACGGCAAAGAAGATGCACAAACAAGGAGGGGCGAAGAGAGCTGAAGGTGAGGCGGAGTGACAAAAAATTAAAACAACATCCACGTAAGCCTCCAGGCCCTTCCTTGGCCTCATTCACCATTGTCTCCCTAACTGGGTGACAGGACAGGAGTATCAGTCCTGCACTGCTGCCTGTTGACTCGGTGAGCTGCTGAGCTTCTTGGGTGGCGTCCTGGTTCCACTGTTCCTGCAAACAGGAGCCCAGAAGAAACAGATATTTGCGTTTGCTCTCAGGGCATGTGAAGCAGTCCAAGCCATGTTTACAAGGATTGGGCGGTGCCTCTCGGGCTTATTATCTTGTCCTCACCTTTCTTTCTCTCATACAAAGAGATTCACACCACCAGGTTTTTTTTTCCCACTGTGCTTGCTTTATGTTCACACTGACTGCACATTTTCACCCATTGTCTCAGAGTTCCTGCTGAGGTGCGCTCCGTGGTTTGGTTTTGGTTGGTGCACATTAAAAAAAAAGAATGAAAGAAATCCCACATGCAAAGTTTTAGCTCAACACCACTTTTAGGTTAAGCAATTTCAGAAAATAATGAAAAAGAACATAAATTCATTATTAAATGGAATATAAATGACACAAAAGCAACTTTTAAAAAGCTGACCCCTTGGCATTAACACATAACCCTAATGAGGTGAGAAAAGTTTTGTTTTAAAACAAGGATTCGCACTAGAATCCTCTCCACTAGGCCGAATAGCTTTCACACTTTCTGAGCTGATTCCTTCGTCATTCCAGTTCGCCCTCCGGTGGCATATTCTCCCCGAGTTCATCTTCTGATGTTACAAAGATGGCCACAACCTGACAATGGAGATAATATTTTCCTTTACAATGGCTCCCACTATCTGCTCAGGGCGAGGGCTCAGTAAGTAGCCCGGGTTTTCCCATCCCTGTCAGACAGCAGCCCAACCCAGTGGAGAAATGAGTCCCCAGGTTGCTTAAAGGGCTAACCTGTCAGCGGTCCAGAGGGATTAGCCATTCACAGCCTCCATATTGTTCTCCAGGCCACAATAGGCTGCATGGGGCCCGACCCTTTGTCATCAACTCTGTTGTGAACCTTTGCTGGGGCAACAAAAATGTAACACACCTGCAACTGTGGATTAGAACTTTTTTCCACATTCTTCTCCTCCCGTTTTCTCTTGTCTTTTCTTTCTTTTCTTTCTTCTTCTTCTTTCCGGGCACTTTGCCCGTGGCTGTGCTGTCCACATCAAAAGGCATCTTTAAGATGCCAAAAAAACAACACCAAAAATCCTTAATTCACAAAGGAATAGTGGCGAATACAGGAAGAGGTTTTAAAGTGCAATTCAAAAAAGAGAAAAAAAACTATTTTCAAAGACATATATATATAACATTTTTGAGATAATTTACACTGTTTCACAAATTTGCTCTAATGAAACCATTTACGTGCACTGAGTGTTTTTACAAGATCAAATAAATGTCAGGAAGGCTATCTTTTTCAGGCATCAGTCTTATTTTGACATCCCGGCATCACCTTTAACCCTGCGGAGAAAATATTCTGTCAAGGGTCTCTGACTGCCACATCCCAGCAACTTAATCCCAAATCCAACTTTTTTTCCTAAGAGCCTTGAACTTTCCATGACCACATCAGAAATCAAAGCGATTGCATGGTTATCACGTGGAACGTGATGTCTTTTTAAAAAAGTGGAAGAGAGACATTTATTGCAATATGTTCTTCTTTAATGCCTCTGAGGATGGCTTAGTCTGCACAGGTGCAACACAAACGGGTTTTTTCTTTTTTTTTTTTTTACAAAAAGAGAGATTAATATCTGAATTTTGAGTTACAGTAGAAGTCCATTAACACAGAGCAGTAATAAAGTAGTCACACTTTGTACTTTACCTTAGTTTATGCATCATCAGCCAAGTGTTACTCAGTTTTGATGGATTTT
This sequence comes from Benitochromis conjunctus, assembly GCA_015052645.1. Taxonomy (NCBI): domain Eukaryota; kingdom Metazoa; phylum Chordata; class Actinopteri; order Cichliformes; family Cichlidae; genus Benitochromis; species Benitochromis conjunctus. The sequence goes on along the minus strand of VOQK01043063.1, from coordinate 22,343 downwards.
TTTTACGCTCATTTTAATTTTGCTGATGTTTAAAAAAACAAAACATTTTTTCAAAATAAAAGTATCTTTTCATTTTTTAACTTAGAAATTGGTTAAAATTGGAAAGTTTTTCCAAGGACACTCAGTTTGACTCTAAACTTGAACGTCAAATAGTTCCCTACAACCAAATTATTCACATTGCATAAGTGCCAGACATCTTCATCATCACCATACATTTGGGGTTATTTTTTATGATACCTCCAGAGCCAAATTGCTGGAGTGGGGATTATCATTACTGCACAAAATGATCTCTTTGGGCAAACCCTGGGGTCGCTGTTATACATAAGACACAGCTGACAGTGACACTTGGCCAGTTAACACTGTGTGATTGATTACCTGTAAGCTTGCAAGTGCGCATGCAGAGTTGTCTGTGTGTGTATGAGATGTACGTGTGTCTATGTGAATGCGTGCATGTCTGCAAACCCCCTCCCTCCCCAAGAGAGCCTCCTAGGCCGGATGGTGTATCAGATGGCACGTTAATTACTCAGCCTTCAAAAGGGGGCTGTCCTGGGTAGAAGTGAGTAGAGGACTGATGGCTGTGCGGTGGTCAGGAGAGGCTGCCTGTAGGGAAAAGGTGTAGAGATGAGGGGCACATGTGGAGATCGACATGTGTATCCCTTCCCCCTCCCCATCACACAGATGGGTGAGTGCTTGCACAGGTGAGCAGTGAGGTTATCATAATGAGAAGACAGATGTGAAAAATTGCCACTCTTTCTCTCCTCTCTGTGTTGTGTCTTTTGGAAATGGGATTTAGTGGTGGCAGTTTCAACACTAATGCAATGCAGTTTCTAGAGAAAAACAGCTTGTGGTGGCACATATGATGTGTAAAGTGGCAGCTCTTTACACATTTGAACATCAGCAATGTTTTTTGTACTACTTGCTCTACGACCAAAAGTGAATTATCCTGCTTTTAAATGTGTTTTGGTCTCCAGACCTAAAGGATAAAGGATACATGTAATGTGTAAATATTTAATACTCCGCTATATTCACCAGCTAGTCACTGAGTTTGTTTGAGAGTGCTTTAGAGATGGGCTTCTGTGGGTAAATATGATGTTAACGGTGTAAATAAACACAATGAAAGGCTGGAAAACCAAAGCAGCAAGCTGATGATGTGATGAGCTCCTGGAAACAGGTGATGGTTCTTTCTATGGTTTTCAGCATAAATATCAAGATTTTTACAAAAATCAATAATCAAAAGAGAGCAGTCCATAGCCAACAAACAGGAGGACAGTGGAGATGGACACTGGCCTTTGACCCCACCTGACCGTAACCATCCCCCCGGCTTTCAGTCTACTACTCCATCACACACATAGACAGAGCTTATAGTTCCCAAAGCCCTCTCAGACCCCCTTCTTGTGTCGGTCAGATCAAAGACACTGGGAGTTGAGAGGGACCTGACCCGTGGGAGAGGTGGAGGATCCTGCTGTTTGGCTAGTCGGTGGTGTGGAAAGAGGCAAACAGGCAGCTTCAAGGACATCCACAGAGACCCCCCTCAACCCGGGCTGATGGAGCCCTAAATCCATAGAGGTTTTTCAAGGCCATGCATGACAGAGGAGCCCGTTTGTTCTGTCGTCATATAGAGACATACTCACAGACTTGAAAAGACACACGATCAGTGTTTCTCTCACTATCTCTTCCTCCCTCGCCACAACGGAAAGGCACCCACTCAGACGCTCACGCACACTCTGTATCTCGGCTTTCTCTCTGCACATGCAGGCGTCTTTCTTTATATTCTGGGCCTGTGACTCTGATTGATTAATTGGTGCTAAATAACGGAGGCACAGCTAATATTAGGGAACCTGTTTTTATCACTTTCTGATGTCACGGAAGAGCCTTACACGAGCATGTGTCATATTTGAATTCTCTCATCTTTATCAAAGCTCAGAGTGTAGATGCAGTTCAGCAATATTAAAACGCAGTTCCCTGAAAGGGATTCTAAGTGAAGTGTATCTAAAATAATATGTCATTATTTATGATTGAGTGTTTATATTTTGGAAAGAAAGTCATGCAAAAGGCCTGCTGCCTCAGCCCGTGGCTTTGATTAATCTGTGCGATAATGACGACACGCCACAAAGCCTGGTGGGTGTGTAATCACCATAATCATTTAATAATTATGTTGTATTCATAAGGACTGAATGTTTAATGATGTGTTTAGTCACTTCAGCCTCACTTGATTACATCTAATAACACCTCAGTAATAGAGAGTAGTTTTTTTTAATAATAATTACTTGTGGCTCTAGTGGATTTGTAATTGGCCTTTTTTTTTTGCGCATTGAAATGTACAAACAGTGATGGCTCATTTGCATCTATATTGCAAATGAGAAAACTTAATAATATCTAATGTCAACAATCATAGGCTTGAGTTTCACAATCTCGCATGGCTGAGGACCATAAAATACAGTTTTGTAGCATGAAATTTCCTTTGAAATCCCAGAGACACCTGATGCTTGTTTGAGCTATTTCATGCGTCTCACACCAGCCTCCTCCACGTTTTTATTAAGCACCCTGCAATTTCAGATCCCCGTGTTCCCCTCCCGGTTTCCTCTGCCTCTGGTGTGCAACAAAAAGACACACCGCAACGCCGCTCGCCGACTCCCTCGCGCTTCTCTGTCTCTCCTCTTTCATTTACAAGGTGACAAAGCTCGCTGCAGTGTCTCCGTGCAGCTGGCATCTCCAGTTAACGGGGAGCTCCCATGCTATCAGCACGGTGCTCATGTTATCTCCAGCGAGGGCATTTAAAGCTCTATGTCTTTTCCACATGGCCCAGACTAGTTTAATTACTCAGCTTTGCCTCAGCTGTAACTGTCGCACGCCCACCCCTCTGTCTGACTGTGTGGGAACTAGAACGGAGGTGGACAGGGTCTGTATATAATACAGTGATATAGTACGTTAACATAAAGGCATATAGTGCACACACTAAAACAGGTGACTAATAAAAGGAAATCCACAAGTTGATCACTGCAATGAAGGAATCCAGTGGCTGTGGCTATGGTGTTTGGGGGGCATTTTTTTTCCACTTGTCTTGTTTGAGGGAACAATAACTGCAAAATGAACACAAAAATGTTCAGAGTGATGACATATGGTGATTTCTATCCTCATGGGAGTGGTCTCTTCTGGCATGCCAGTGGTGCAATCTGAAGATCACAAGGGGTTACTGGATAATTTGATGAACTTAACAATTACGTAGATAATTTAGTATGGCTTTCACAGCAAGAGAAGTGAGCAGACGTCTCCCCAGCAGACGCCAAGAATCAATGTGAAGGTGCAGCATTGGTTCAACACATTACTAAAGTACTTTACAGTTTTTTTTCCCTTTATATCTCTTCTATTGGTACCTTGATGGACAAGTGCTTAGATTTTTATCTCCTTACATAATTATAATTCTAGTATTATTATCGCCATGATTTAAACAAAGCTCTTCTTATACTGAGTTGCATTAAATGAGTCTATGTCTTAACTATACTTCAAAAGAAGGTCTCATATGGTCACATAAACCCAGTTCCCACTCTCATTCTTGATTGTTCCGCAAATAAAAAGAATAAAACATTTTCCCAGCCCCCTAAGAAACTCTCCCCCCTCTCAGTCTGGGGTCTGACACTCTACAGCCCATTATAATTAGGGGGGGGGGTCACTGTGATCTAAATATAAGCTTTACTGTTGGCATACATGCACACAGGGTACTTATTATTTTTTAGATCTATTCATCCCGACATGAAAACATTTTTTACTTTTTGTTTATCTGTTAATACTCATCATCAGTGATGTGCAGTAATAAAAAGCTCTGCCTCGTGACCGTATGAAGCAACGAGATATGAAACCAAGCAAATAAATTCTGATTTGATTGAGTTTAAATTTAATCTTGGGTTATTCCAAGAGGTTATTGCAATAGTTCAACATTGAATAAAATAATGTCATTTGCTCGTATGAAAAACTAGCCAGTGTTGGATTCATGTGATACTGCGGGCTGACTGGGTCAGGATTCTCTGGCTCTGAGCAGTGCGAGAAGTTGAGACACACGATAGGATCAGCTCAAATGACCTTTTCACTCCCCCCCCCCCCCCCCCCCCCCCCCCCCCCCCCCCCCCCCCCCCCCCCCCCCCCCCGCCCGCCCCCCCCCCCCCCCGCCGCCC
>VOQK01043063.1:2552-18154 GCA_015052645.1 Benitochromis conjunctus | reverse complement strand
CCTCCCCCCAACTCCATTCCCTCTTGGCACCACTGGCGCTGGGTGGCACCCAAGAGCTGCTTGGCCCAAGGGGTAGGATTACAACAACCAGGACCTTGACTCACATGTTTTAACAATTTCCTCCATTCTCTGCAAAATTATGCAAATATTTTAGTCCAGTTTCCTTGAGTCTGGAACACCAATTAAGAGTGTCTGTTTGGTTTTCATGACAGCTGTTGAGGAGACTTGCAGACAGGCAGGCCTTTACGCTGGAGGTGAAGGGCTCCCAGCATGGAGGCCTGGACCCAGATGTAAGACATGCAGATATACGGGAGGCTGCACACAGCGAAGCGCTACTGATGAAGTGAGAGTGGAGCATAAAAAGCAGGAGAGTGTTGAGATAAAGAGGCTGAAAATGAAGCCTGAGAGGCAGAAGATTAATGCTCACGAGGGTGAGAAAACATATCACAAAGACAGAAATGAAGATATTAAGAAGATATTGAGAAAATATAAGTGGGATTTCAAAGAAATTAGTATACATGGTAGGGTTATTATTATTTTCCAAAGCCAATATAGATTTTAGAAAAATAGCAGACCTTTGGCTTAGAAACTTTTGGCTTTAAAGAAAACTTCCTTTCTAACTTCTTTTTGGCTTTCAGTGCACTGACTTAATTGAACCTTATCAATCTGTTGTGATGAACTTCCAAAACTGCTCTTCCAGCAGCCAGTAAAGTCTAAGTAGTGTGCTATTCCCACCATTTGAAAACACTGACAAAATCAGCAGGTCAAACCTTTAAAGTGACTTCAGTGCTTGTTTCTAATCAGCCCTGCTCCAACTTGCTCTCTGATTGATTTTCTATGCTGTCCCTTAGTTTCCCTTTCTATCTCTGGCATTCCCATCACACGACAACTTGACTTACATTCTGAAAAATGGCTACAAAGTCCGCTCTAACGCTCTGGAAGCCCAGCGTTGCTTTGAAGGAATGATGGCCCAACAAACTCTCCAGCACGGTGAAGGTTTTAATCGAGGGGATTGAGCTGTCTGGATAAAAGTTCCCCGTGCTCTCCGGGAGGGGGTTGGATTGAAGTCATGGCATTAAAGTATCTCCCTCAGTTCAAAGGTGCGCATGAACGAGAGTCCAGGAGAGAGATTCATCTTGGTTAGGAGAAAACCTCTTGAAAGCAGGGCATGTAATTGCACTATGGGGCGTGACGGACCATATCGTTATTAAACGGTATTGTTAAAGGAAATAGGAGAAAGGGGTCAATTTTGATGTAAGTCACTTTATTGTGACATTTGATACCAGCCCGTCACAGATGCTGGTGATAGATTTAGGTTTAGCTTTGATGAGCCTATCAATCATTATAAAAAAACATGAAGGTAGTTGTCATTTGGAGGGAAGGACATATTTTATATAATTTATGCGATATTGCTTTCTAAAAAGGTTAGATGAAAGGTCTAAAAACATTTTTAGGCCGATATTGCTATTTTTCTTTATTTTTTGGCAGGATTTCCCTAAATACGCCATAACAATGAAACATTTTGGCACACAGCGTTTTTCTTTTTGTCTTTATCTATGATTGTGTGCAATTCACCTGAAAAGAGTTGCTGGGACTTGAAAGAGAGAATTAACAGCACTGGTTTATAGCTCAGCAGAAAGACTGAAAAGGGGACGAAGGATGTTGCTTAGCTCTGGCCAAAGTTGTTTGTTACAGCACACACATTGTTTTATTCCATGTAAAACGATGTGTACAAAGAGGTTGTGATCCCTCAACAAAGCCTATCAACTTTTTGTAAAACCACATTTTCACGCGTGCACTTGTTTTTGTAAAGATTTGAGTAACAGGATTTAAATAGTGTGTTTTAGAGGTGCTGCTGCTGACTTCAAATAACGTTAGTGGTTTATTTCTTTCTACTAAGCTTAGCCAGCTGGCAGCTACCTGATGTTATTTCTCTTATTAAGTCTTAAGAGCAAGCTCAAGCGAGTAAATGGTACGAAAATGTGCTGAATGTTTCAAAAGCAAACTAAGAAAAGGTTAAATCATTTTGTGTCACCTGCCAGTTGTGTCTAGTCCTTTTATCTCATTCAGAATAATGGCTTGTTAAAAAAAAAAAATCAATTTCTTCATCTTTCACTCTGCAAATTCCCCCTCTGTATTTTCTCTTTCCCCTGTTTCCACACTCCCCTCTCTGTGGTGTCTCCCAGAGTTCTTAGCGTGGCTGGGCCTTCCTGCTCCAGGTGGTCTGCAGCCAGCCACCTGTGTTGTCTTTGTGGCCCTGTCATCTGTCTCCGGGCAGGCTTTGTGGGCTTGCCAGTGTGAGGACAGGCCTGGTGAGCACCGATGATGGAGATAGTTCTTTCTGCTGCTGCTTCTCCCAGATTCTCCCAGGACTCCAGTGTTGCTGTACACAAGGAGCTATGTGTACACCCCCAGCCAGGACCAAAGAGAAATCCTGGGAAAGTGTTTGAATTGTCTTCTTCCTTCTAATGTTGTAAAGGATAAGTCTAAATGCTGACGTTCATCCAAAAGATGGATTCGCAAGTTTGCACATTTCGATTTTAAATAATAGATTAAAGTGGCTTTTGGGTTGTCATATTGGGCTTTATACAGTAAGTATCATTAGACGGCATTTTATTTTATTTTTTAAAGATGGCCTAATCTGGTTTCTGTGAGTTTTTTCTCTTTGAAGAAATTGAAAAAAACAAGCTCTGACTCACAAGCTTTCTAAGCCATTGCCTTTCCATAACACTTGTATACAGGTACTAAAATAACACAGCATCAGAAACACAAGCTGTAATGTGCTTTACCAGGATAATACAATTTTCTTAATTTCCAACTGAGAGAAACATGATTCAGCCATGGCGCCTATTTCTCTCTCTCTCTCTCTCTCTCTCTCTCTCTCTCTCTCTCCATAACACCACAGAATAAAAGCCCAGGTGAAGAGAAAAGAGCTTTGTAAAGTTTTATATGAAGCAATTCTGGTTTGTCTGGCGATTATTTTGCTCAATTAATAAATTCATTCATTTATTAACCATTTAATTGCTACTTCACAGGTGTGGTCACATTTCAACTACAAACAAATACCAAAAATGTTGTTTAAAAGAAATGTATTGAAATGGGCCCCAGAAAGCCATTAAAACCCAGTCAAATGATTGTTAGTTTGCCCATGTACCTCTTTGATCAGGACTGTCACACAGTATGGGCTCTATTGAACTCGCTGGGGTTCCTATATTTTGATGTGGCAAAGAAAAAATGACGTTAATTTACCGTACAGTCACATAAAAGCAACCAGGAAGCACGTGATTTAGGAGCAAACACTCAACAAATAAACACAATAAACTGATGACTGCTGTGAGGTCAAAGTTTAGCCACTTCTTTATTTACAATTACACCACTGCGTATGCTCAACATCCCGGGTAACCCGCCCCACTTCTTCTTCCCTCCATTTCCCCTCCGTTACATATTCAGAGTTTTATTTACTCCTCATCCGGAGGGGAGAGTGTTGATAAATGACGGCGCTGCGCCCTGGGACTCTCCTGTTTAAGGAGCGCCGAGGCGATTTATGAGCGCGCTCTCGCAGGCTTCACCGTGATTAATCGACGCCGTCCTCCGCGTCCACAGGCGGGGCAGGGGCAGCCGGCCCTCCACTGTTTGGATAGGGAGATAACATCAAAGCAGCCTGCTGCTTGTGTTAAGAAAATACTGCATTCTGGGTCAGCGCAAATGAATCCAGGAGGAGCCTGAAACTGTTTTTAATGGCATTCCCATCGATATATTATCACTCTGCACAATTTGGGCGTAGAGGTCGTCAAATGACATGTGCAAATGTCTTTGTACCTTCAACCCCAGAGCGTGCTTGAGGCTAGGCTTGACTTTGATGATCTAACTGTTTATGGCATGCTACATTTATGAGTGATATGTGAGTGTCCTGTCAGTGAGAGTAAACATTACCAAATGTGATTTCCCTTAATTACTAAGTAATATATTAGTTTTTTCCCACAGCTAAGTAGATTGTGGTCTAATAATATTAATATCAAGAAGAAGAAGAACTGAAGTGGCAATAAAAAAACATCAGTTAAATTTGCACACCTACATCGTTGCTCAAAGGTCAGCGTGATGAGCTGGATGCTTCAGGGCTGCTCTTGCTGCAGCTCTTTTGATCTCTTTTCAAAAATGACCTGCTCACCACCAGGCTCGAAATCCCTCTTGACTCGCGGCGGCCTAAAAATAAGAGTTTGTCCTCGGGAAATGACACTCAATGCTGAAATCTCGGTTCACTAATTTGCTCACACAGAGACCACACATGAATCAAAAATGATTTTTTGTTTTTGAATGCAATGACTACATTAATTAGGCAGGTCTCTTCTACAACAAAGTAAAGCAATCCCTGCTAAATCCTCCTTTATTTCTTATCTCATTTACACATCAAAATAGTTTCTTTCCTTTCCCATTGTGAGAACACCGTACTCCTCAAGTCAGCTGGGAATTGCTGGGCGAATTTCCGCTCTTTATTTTCTACTTCCAACTGCTTCCCTGAGTTCCTAAAAGGATGCCAATTTAGCTGAAATCGGGCTGGATTGAAAGGCGCACTGTTACCTGTCCGCTGGGGTAGAACCTCTGCGGTGGCTGCCCTTTCCCATGCTTCCACCGCAGGACCTCAACCGCAGGCAGACAGAGGGGACACCTGTTTCCTCAGAGAGGTTGGCCGGCATCTGAAATCTTAGTGTCGGCCCTGCCTATTGAGAGTGGGCAGTGTGATAAGGCCCTCGCACTGTGATGGAGTGGAGGAAACCTGAGGAGAGAGCAGGAAAGGGGATGCCTATAGCCAGATGAATCTGGTGCAATTTGCCAAAACACTGTGCCTCCTTCCCCAAGACGATTACCCACACTTGCAATAGAAAAGCCTTTGTCTGCTATGAGTCTCCACTTATCTATTCTTTATCGTAATGCAAAGGGAATAATGGCCTACCTGTGCTGCGGTAAAGGACAAAGTTTAGTGCAAAAGGGAGGAGGTGAAATTTAATGTGTCTGTAGCTGCTGGTGTAAATCAGCGCAGTTATAGTCTGGTAGGAAAAAACATTGGCCTCTTCTAGAAATACCTTTGACTCAAAATCATAAATTGTTGGCACAAAAAGCCCATCAAACTTTACGTTCTTTGAACTGTTTGTGTGTTTTTGGCTCCACTCTGCCACCATTCAGCTCCTATAGAAACAAAAGAAGCACAGAGGTTGATTTGAGACCCAAGAACTCGTGCAACGGCCCATTGACCATGATAACTTTTTAAACATGTGGTAAAAACAGTGGAAGACTTAAAGATGAATGTGATCTCTGTCTCTCTCTCTCTCTCTTTTTTAAAATCCCTCATGGTTACAGCATAAACTAAGCCCACTGCTATTTCCTGACTTTGTTCCGACTACAGCTTCTGAGCATCTTTTGTGAAGAAAAGGAACAACATCTCTCTTTCTGTCTTGACTGAATGTTGCCGGGAACATATGGGTCACAAGGGCAAACACATTCCAGCGAGAGTTTGTCCAAGATGTTTCCGCATGAGCCCCTCAATGAGGCTCATACTGCCTCTCTTCTCACACCATATATCATCAACCTTTCCCACTGAGCTTGTGTCACCTTCCCCACACCCCTCCCCTTTGATGTCATGAGATACTGGAGTACAATTTGTAATCACTGTTGAACCAAGCTTCAGTGCAGCCTCGGGCAGGCCCCAGTTGATCGCGCTCTATGTTTTTATGTTTTCTTTTTTCCCCCTGCACTTCCGTAATATCCCAAGGTACCCCCGCTGATATGCTTCAAATTGCATAAAAATGTCATGTGCCTCAGTCCTCAAATATGTTGAAGATGTACCCTAAAAGACTAGATGGGCACCAAGGGGCTTATAAGAGGGGCCTAGGTCAATGTCTTTCTGCTGCCTTTCGGGGGAGAAGAAAAAAAAACAGCAGGCAGCTCTGCTAAAGGAAGTGAATAGTCTGAGGAGCAAAGATGCAGACTCCTAAAATCTTTAAAGATTTCTTTTCCCTCTGATTCTCACTTTTGAAAAAAAAAGGGCAGTAAGAATATTTTATCTTTAAACGATGTTAATGTTTAAATGATGGTTATGTTTGTATATATCTCATTTTAAAGTAGGGCAGTTTTGTTGTTTCTTATCACAGTCTCCATAGAAGTTTAATGTTTAAAGAGCTTGAAAAGAAGGTGACCGGAGTTCTTCAAGTTGTCCTGGTCCTGGGTGTAACCTAGTGTTTTGTTTATGCATTTACTTATTTTGATTATGGTTCACCTCTCATTAAAGAAGCTTCTTCAATTCTAAAACCAAAAGGTGGAGGATCCCAGGTATTTAAACCCTAGTGGAGGTTGTCCCTTAGGAGGTGGTACTGAAGGTTGTCGATCCTCTATTAATCATGTGTGTCATCACAAAATATGTATTTATAAGCAGATGGTACAGACAACGCTCCATAGAGTAGTGGTTTCCATGTTCACCTAACAAGTGAAAGAACTCCGCTTCAGTTGTAGATGGAGCCACAAAGCCCTTTGGAGTTGCGTCAGGAAGGGCAGCGAGTGTAAAAAACCTGCCGTGCCATGTGGAGCTACCTGCAGTGGCAGCTTCTTGTCAATAAGGGAACAGCTGCAAAAGTAATTGCCTCTGCCTGATTGCTTAGTTTTGTTTTGCTTTTTTCATATTTTTCACACTTACATTTTTTTAGGTCATCAAATAAATGATAATATTAAATGAACTTAACCCGTGTTTCGCAGGTTTTATATGATAATTTCATTTATTAAGTTATAAAAGTTATCTAAACCTGCCTGGCTCTGTGTGAAAAAGTAATTGCCACTCTTGATCTTAAAATCATGAATTAAGGGTGATTTACCAGATTTTTTTGAACACTTTTACAAGCCACACAGGCTGGATTACTGCCAGGCCCATTGAATCAAGAAATAGAGCGTGTCTGACAAAGTGAAGTAGGCTAAAAGATCTCAAAAAGCAACACATCATGCTACAATCTAAAGAAACAGCAAAGTATTTGACATGTATTAGTCTGGAAAGGATCACAGGGCCATTTTTAAAGCATTGGGACTCCAGTGAACCACACTGACAGCCATTATCCACAAATAGAGGATATTTTAACAGCAGGAATGGCCAGCCTACCAAAGTTACTCTAAGAGTGCATCAACAACTCATCCAGGAGGTCTCAAAAGAACTCAGAGCATTATCTAAAGAACTGCAGGCTTCACTTGTCTCAGTTTAGGGTCAGAGTTCATGATTCAGCAATGAGAAAGAGATTTTATTTGCCATAAAAAAAAGTCCTGATGATCCCCAAGACTTCTGGAAAAACATTCTGTGGACTGATGAGAGAAATGTTTAATATTTTGGAGCGTTCGAGTCCCGTTACATCTGGCATACAACTAACACAACATTTCATGAAGAGAGCATCATACAAACAATCAAACATGGTGGTGGAAATATGATGGTCTGGGGCTGTTTTGCTGCTTCAGGATCTCGACGACGATCTCGTAATTGATGGTAATGCTCAAAGACACCTGGGTTATGCAGCAGGACTACGATCTGAAACACACCAGCAAGTCTACCTCTGAATGGCTAAAAAAAAAAGAAAACAAGGGTTTTTGGAGTGGCCTAGTCAAAGAACAGACTTAAACCCAAGTGAGATGCTTTGGCACAACCTTAAACAGTTTGTCCATGCTCGAAAACCCTCCAATGTGGCTGAATTAAAACAATTCTGCAAAGAAGAGTGGGCTAAAATTCATCCACAGTGATGTGAAAGACTCATTGCCAGTTACTGGAAATGCTTGATTGCAGTTCTTGCTGCCAAGGGTGGCACAACCAGCTATTTCGCTTAGGGGGCAATTACTTTACCCCCTATGCTGCATGCAATGTTTTGTTGTTTTTTCATTTCATTTTAATGAATTATTTTCTCAGGTCATCGAGGTATTTTGTTTTTGTACAACAAAAGAAAATCACCATACCTTATAGAACCAAAAAAACCCCACCAGTTTTACTTCAGGCTATTTCTGAATATGCATTAAAGCTGCACAAATATCTCACTTGTCTTTCTGAAAAGTCAGTGTGTGTTCAAAGTCTTGGGTAACAGCTTAATATGGCTTTCTAATTTATTTCCCAACCCATCCTGTGACTCAGGACCAAAGGAAAAAAACTCCTCTTTTGTGAAAGCGATCGAAGATGCCGTGTTATTGGGGACAGTCCGTTAAGCTGTCCTCACCTTTTCACCTGACCCGAGATTGCCTGAGATGCTTTCTAGTCAAGGCATCCTTCCTGCCGGAGAAGAGCGAGGGGTGATTTATGGACCAACATGTTGAGAGGGAAGTGTAAGGGCAACGGTCGAGAGTTATTGATCCTGGGAATCATGAGTGAGGAAGAAGAGATGAAGAAACAATGAGAGAGACAGAGACTGTTAGACAGGAGGCAGATAAAGAGAGGGAGGAGAGGGCAGCACCGTGTGCAGCTGAGGCCATTAGCCTCTTCCCCTGTGCAGGACAGACCAGGCAGTGATGGGTGCGCTCCTGCAGAAAAGGAGTGGAGCACAGGAGGGGCTCTAATAGGATAACTCCCCCATTAACGCAGGGGAGCTGCCTTTCAGAGATGCTATCACTCCAAGCCTATACGTCTCCATCATGCCTGCCAGTGTCGCCATGCAATACAAGAAATGCTGCGTGCATCTATCTTCCAATCAGTGAACATATGCTGTATGTCAAATCTGCCAAGGCGAACACATTATAATGGAGTAAAATTATCTTACAAATAAAAAAGAAAGTAGTGTAGGTGGTAAGTGGCTGCAGACCTTTCTTCATATCTGCGTTCATGCCATTCTAATTCTCATTATGTTTACAATACAAGCATCTGTGCAGAGCTGCTGAGCACTTAAGGAATTGTGCATTTAACAGGCAAAATGTTTTCTTAAAGTAAACATAATCGCCATGGTGACTGTTTTTTTTCTAAGGTTACTGACAGCTTTCATAAAACTTCACGCAATGCCATTGTAGCCCCCATTTCAAAATATGATGTAATCGATGTCTAACTTGGTGTGATTACTCTTCACTAGCGTTCAGCGAGGATCTGCTTTTGCCAGACGAACCAAACTGCTAAAAAAAAGAAAAAAAAAAGAGGGAGCGCTTGATTGCATAGCGAGAGAAAGTGGGAGATACTGAAACTGTTAAATCCAATTTACCATATCAGCACAGCAAATAAACAATACACCGTTTCTTGCCAGATAATGTTTTTTTTTCTTAACGTTGCAACGATGGACAGGTTCTTTGCTTTTTTGAATGTGGTGCCCGCTTTGGCTGAATAAGCACTCAGTGGATGAAGAATGAGTGCCTCCGGACACCTTGAGTGGATAACCATATGCTGTCACAGTAGACCAGACGCGCCTCATATTGAGAGCTCTGTTGAACTGGGAATTGTGTGGGAGGTGGAGAGTGGGGGTGGAGGGGCACGGGGGACTTGTGAGAGTTTTGAGAGGTACAAATCAAGGATTTAACTGCTCCTGCTCCGTCCAACTCAGACTGGTATAGGCCAATGCTCGATTTGGGTTTCTTTTTGGTTGTTTTCTTTTATTGGGCTGTCAGTGGCTCGCAAATTACTGAAATGAACAGTGAGGAGAAGAATGAAGAAATCATAAAGTACCGAGTAATGTGGTGGCTATGATGGCCTTTAAATAAAGAGAAAGAGTGAGAAAAAATCTGAGGGAGAATCTAGGAGGCGATAGAGACAGAGACTCGGAGAAAAGCAGATTTTGCACCAGCACCGCGGCTCTTTATTGGGCCCACTCATTAAATCAAAGGCAGATGTTCATTCCCTTCGACCTAACCACATCAGCTGTCGCTTTCCTTGTTTCTTCCAGCCTCCTCAATTATTTCTCAAAAGGGACAAACCAAAACCAACTATCAGTAAACATGCAGACTCCTCAGATTCCATGAATGTCAAGCAGCACAGGCAACAAGTCAGTCGGCATCCGTTTGTATATAGCTGGGAAACCCCGCTCTGGTTCTGACGCAGGGGCTGAGTCTAGCACGCTAGTTTGTGGGGGGAGTGTTATTATGGTTTAACATGCCAGAAGTTCTCCCTCATCATGAAACAAACCCACCAGTCTGTCAAACAACTGTTGACTTCCTAGGAAAGCATGTTATCATTTGCTGCTGAAGTCCTGTTTGTGGTCGGTGGAAAAGAATCACTTTTTGTGAATAATCAATGCAACCGAGCAAAATACAAATGCGCCTTTGTAATTCCAAGTGAGCAGCCAGCAGTGTGCTGGAGTTAAGGATTTGTAACTTGGAAATGTGTCATTCTAAAGTAAAGAAAATAGATCTCACAGGCATTTGACAGCAGATTGAAGCTGCTCTATTAGAGGTGAACCGGAAAAAAAAATGGCAAAAACTTTCCCTGGTCCATTTGTGCTTTAATTTTCATGGGAGACACAATGCTTTCCCTTCCATTACTTAGACTGTACATGAAAATGAAACATTTCAGAGTGATGCATATTCAGCCCTTGCTTGCCTTAATGGTGCCCAATCAGTTCCACCAGGTCCTTTCCAATGGGGTAGGCGGCCTCTACCCCTGATTACACTGAATTGTGGGTATTTCCTGCCTCTAAGCCTTGCATATGGATTGAGTAAGGCAGTGGCTGAGGGACTACCGTTTCTCTCCACTACATCTTCCTTTCTTTCTCTCTCACTTTTTTTTTCAACGGGAAAAGCAAAACACTTTTGTTTTTTCTGGCTCTGCTGTCAAAATACTGAGCTGGGCCTTGGCTCAGTGTCTGCTTGCATGTAGCCAAGGAAAATCCCATGAGACAAGTGTGGCTAAATGCAGTTTAATCCACATGATCACTATCCGTCTGCAGGACTCAGCCACACCTATTGCTGACCTATTGCTATGAGGCACATTTCTAGCCAGTATTTTTCCCAGTTTCAGATATAGATGTTTTCAGTACACCCAAGTAAAAAGTAGATATGATTAAGTCAGTCCCACCATATGTCTCTGGTCTTTTTTTTTCATAAAAAAAAGAGAAAAAATGCATTTCCCACTCAAAAGAAAATTATAATATAATCATGAAATACAACCTTCTGGCGCAAATGCCATGGTAGGACCAATAAGCGACTATTCTTGGAATTTACCAGTTATTGTATTAGAAGCACATATATGTAAGGCAAACCTGGAGGAAAATGGTGTCTGCATAAAGGAAAGGAGTGAGATTTAAGAATAGCACATCAGTGGAATCATATTATATCCAAGGAGAGTCAATCAGGTAACCCCTCTCTGGAATTCCTTATGACATTTTTAACTTTCAAGTACATTATTTCTTCCAAATGTGGTTTCTATAGAAGCCAAAAAGACTCAAGGCAAGGTGATAATTCAAATAGGGTAACATATCTCCTCCCTGAGCTGGTGAAAGGTTCTATATGATGAAACTTTGCCAGCTTTGGCAAAGTTTAAGAGATCCTTGTTTAATTTAAAAAGGATGTCTCATCAACAATTAAGGAGTAAATGGGGAGGGAGAAGATTTGGCATTCGTTGCTAGTTTACTTTATGACATATTAAAAAGAATCCGCACATACCAAATATTTGTACCGAGCAGTTTTGGAGGATTTCCCCTGACAGCAAGTTTCCCTTACTTTATGTTCTTCCACTGGACCGCTGCTTTGTAAGCTCTTTCTGTGGAAGATTCTGGCATTTGATGCCAGTGCTTGTATGTTTGCCTTGAATGTTTTTTTGGAATGGACAGCTCATTATTTGGCAGTGTGCTTTGAAACACCGGGCACGCGTCTTCTCAAATAACGCCTCTGATAGAAGGCAGTTTGGACTGCGCTTCTGTTTTTTCAGCATTTCGCATACTAGCAGGGGTATTTGATTTGGCAAATGAACAGCTTTTACATCAAGGCCATATCAGAAACCAGAGCCATGAATCAAAGTATTTGGGTTGTTTATATATATTTTTTTATATTTGGAGGCCGATCAAGTCCAACATATACATATTCACCGACGGCAATTAATTACTCTTTCTGGAGTACTTTTGCATGGGTGGTTGAAAAGCCTCTCTTCTAAAGGCACAATTTAGTGTAATTCAGTGATTGGATCTTTAATTTGAAATGGGAGCACCATATATTAGCAGTACCCATAGAAACCACGTGCCAATTATCTTGGTTTTAAAGCATAAAAATGTATTGCTGTCCTAAATTGTGCATAAACTGCTACTCTGTTCAGTTATTTATACAAACTGCAGGGTTTGTTTCATAATCTGATTTTGGGAGACTTCCAAAAAGGCATTTTGTTGTTTCTTCCTTCTGTGAACTCACCCTGCCGTCCTGTGGCTAACAAAAGAGATAGTGTGACACCTACTGAATTACTGCTGCGCACAATGTGATTGATTGACTTGTTGTCGGCCTGCCATGACCACTGGAATGCACCTCGTGTGAAAGGTAGGTGCCTCCAACAAACACACTGGCGCATACCTCCTCAGGTTACCTGGGTGGCACTCGGGGTATTATAAATTTCATTGTGTGCTTAAAGGAAGGGTAATGAAGACAGAAAAAAAAATAAAGAAAATATGTGCTTTTCTTCAGGTGTAGGTTATTTCACTTTGCCTGTAATCTGATAGGAGAATAATACAAAACACCTGACCTCAAAATGAAATGCTGCATATAATGTAATAAAGTACATTGTCTGATTGGTTATGGTAATTCTTCACTTAGTCACAATAGACCTAACCTCAACCGCCTCGCATCCAGTGAAATCACTTAAAACAGATGTGGCTGACGTGCGGTTCTAGATGGATCCATGAAAACTGTGTCTCACAAAAATGAGGTTGCACCAAAGAAAAATCCCCAAAACTGGTCCTCAAACACACAGGAGAGCGTCCCCGTGAAGACAAAGCGCGGGTGCGTTGTTATATTTTACAGTCTTGCGTAAATGAAAAATTATAGAGGTGCTGAGAATAAAAAGTATCTGACATTTTTAGCGTGACAGTTCCGCCATTCCTGCGTTTAAGTGGCGGCGGGAGCTTTGTGGCGCTAGGCCGAGATCTCCCCCTGTTAAGTACACATCCTGTAAGCTTTGTCCCATGGCAGTGACCTGATCCAGCAGGAGGAAGCAACCAATCAGGAAGATATTAGATCAGCTGCAGGGAAAATTAATAAAATTCTCTCAAGTCGGCCTCACCTACTGTACTGAGCCCTGAGATTAGTACGCAAGTCTAAAGGCGTTCACTTTATATGCTTTCATCAGAGTGACTCCATTAAACTCCCCTCTCTCTCCAGGTTCTAATGATCTATGGGCATCATGATATGCCTCTGGAAGGTGTTGTGTTCCTTACAGCTGATGTCCAGACAAGGGTGGTCTGTGCAACCGGATCCTTTGACATCACAGAGAACATGAAAACATGAAACATAGTTATTGATCACAGAGTCCACGCTAATCAAATAGCACCCTGGTTTGTTTGAAGTTAAAAATGGTTACAGTGGGTGTTTACCATTGCACTTCAGGACCCTCCAGCCGCGCCCCTCTTAAACATACACAGACAGAAGTGTTATTTGTATTGTTAAATTTACATTAAGTCCATTTTAATTGCATCAACCCACTAAACAGATCTTACAATAATGGGCCTGACAGAGAAAATTGCAATCATCTGTGAAGAGCCTGCGGCGGTGTAATGGACAAACCTGATTAATTTAATCTTGTTGCACTCCATTATAGCTGCACTTTATCATTTCAACAGATGGAGCACCAAGAAATTAAAAAATGCTCTCAAGGATATGTGGCACTCTCTCATCCACTTGCATCCCTTTATCTGAAGGTGTGTTGGCTGCTGTGCTAAAATGAAGGCCTGGACTGGAACCTTTGGATGAGTGCATTTTCAGACCCAAATGAGATTATGTGAACAGTCAATTGATGCAACAAATCATCAGAATTGTCTCGTGATGTATTGCTGAAGGCTGTTAGAGGCTGTCCATCCAATCATCTAGCTCAATTACTTGATATTATCAAAGTAGCAGAATGACAATCGCTTTACTATATGGAGGCTTTTCACGCAAGAATGAATGCCGCATTCATTCAGCTACTGTTTCAAATAGAAGCTGTGTTTATAGTGCAGGAAAAACATATTCGTGATATTGCCAGTGAACGGGAATTTTGTAACACTGAATTAAAAGTGAAAACTACAGCAACACAAAAAGAATAAAGAGCAAATTTATTATTAATTTATATTACAGAAGTTTCTAGAATTTATCCTAGTAGTTTATACAATAACAGTTTTTTTTAACAGGTGGCCCCCTTGATATGTATCCTTGTGGTGCCTTGTTATAATGTATACATCCTCTATAGATTACTCAGTTTGACTTGTTTTACAAGCCTTGAAATGAACAATGTCAGAAGAAAAGAGTATAAATCAGTTTGAAAAGAAACCCTCATAAACAGAATTTGTTGTTCTTAGTTCCTCTTCTTCACCATCTAAAACTATGCGATGCTAAAATGCTAAAAAAATAAAAAAAAATAAAAAAGAAGAAGAAAGAAACAAATAAGAAACATTCATACACACATTAAAAGCCAAAAACCGATGACAAAACAATGGTTCCCGTAGGTGGCGCTCTAATTCATATCCAAAAATTGCAAAAGACATGAGGATTACTGTAACTACAAATAATCATATTATGACTCACCAGAGCAAATGTCATTAAAAAAGTGGATTTTTTTTTTTTTTCCAAAATGCAACTGACTGATTTTCTTTTCTGACTAATTATAAAACTATGCTATCAAACCAAAATGGTGGTGTGGGCTAATCTTACTGATAATAACTGCGGTTAAAAATATATTAAATTATATGGCACCGACAAGTAACAGCTTCTTGTTGAAGCCAAAAGTGAAGTGAATTATACCCTGGGTAAGCTTTCCTCGTGCCTGCCACATTTGATACCAGCGAGCAGCGCTCGCGCACAGACGCATGCGGATATCTTGCCAATTCACTGGAACCTTCCGACTCCGCTGCCATGAAAACGTTTAGCTTTAATGACGGACAATGATAAGCATTTTTACGTGACTGAACCCCCCTCCCTATTTTCCAGCCAGCAAAAGAAAGAAAAAAAAAAAAGTTGACGGGCCAGCCGACTCTGGCGTTAATCTTTATGGACATGGATACTTGTTGCATGTGGTGACAGCGGCGATACATAACAGCAAGGTAGGGAGCAGTCAAACCACTCGTTTCGCCTTTTGTCTTTGTTCTGTTAGCCATTTCTGCGCAGTTGTTCTGTATTTGTTTGACTTGTGTGGCGAATTTGACAGCGTGATATTGAGCCATTTCCAGAATGGGCGGGGACAGCGGGGTTACTTTGAGCGGGGCAGCCTCGCAGTCCTCTGAATCACAGCGCTAGTCTAAGCCGCGGAAGGATCGGTGCTCAGTGAGAAATGAAAGCTCCCTAAACTGCGGCTTTTTCATTTAGGGAGACTCGGTTTGTTTATTTTAGTTACGTCATTGTAAACATTTTAATTGCAAGTCAGTGAAGTTTGCTTTTAATTTATTTTATTTCAAGCGGTTTATCCTTCTGTAAAACTGACAATGCGTCAAAGAGTATGAACACTTTTGAGC
>VOQK01043061.1:16997-47834 GCA_015052645.1 Benitochromis conjunctus | reverse complement strand
ATAGACATCTGCGTGTGAGGGGCATGGTATGTAACAGTTTAGCCAATAACAATAAATTTAGTACACAATAGTACAATTAGATAGTTAGCCGCTGTGCCAAATGTGCAATCTTGTGGAAAGTCATTAGGAATATGGCTTCATTTGAAAACTGTAGGCAGTTAAACATAATCAAAACTAATCAATAATTCTACTGTGATAGAGTCGGACAGATGTCTCATATGAAGATAGCGG
The DNA here is from genome assembly GCA_015052645.1 of Benitochromis conjunctus. Lineage (NCBI taxonomy): Eukaryota > Metazoa > Chordata > Actinopteri > Cichliformes > Cichlidae > Benitochromis > Benitochromis conjunctus. The sequence goes on along the minus strand of VOQK01043061.1, from coordinate 47,603 downwards.
CTCTTGCCTTGACATGATTACTCCAAACTGAAAAGCAGAGGAGTGGGATGGTGGGACTCGGATAAAGGACATGGTCCGTGCCTTTTCTCTGTTTCCCTGGTTTGCTTTCCTGAGTCTGTTAATCCCCGGGCGAACTCTGATGAGACTGCAACTCCCTGGGTGTGCTAACAGCACATCAATAATACATCCAGTCCAGCTGCATCCACTAAACACTTCACACACAAATCTGATACACAACATGCATGGTCTGTATCTCTCTTAAGCACACATACATGCACATTTTCCATTCTCCCCTCAACCATAGCTCGACTCCTCGCTGTCACTGTCATAAAAGCCTTGCATTATTTATTCATGCCAGACCCAAAATATAAGCTAAAATCATCCAGAAAAAAAAAGAGCTGACACCTGAGGCGTTTTCTAAAGGCTGCTGTATCATTCAAGAACAGACTGATAGCTCACTCTGAATAGAAGGTGAAAAGTGTTGTTTAGGCTTCAGTGGATGCTCAAAGTGTCACTATGTTTACACTTGAAATGCATATTCAAGGTTATGGCTGCCTGAGATCCCACTAAGTGCACCTCAGGCAAAGTGTTAACTGGAACAACAGTTTAATGTTCAACGTGGCTGCAGAGATGTGCTGCCTTTAATACAGTTTTACTTTTCCGACTCCAAACTACAGTTCAATAAGGAGAGATCATTTGGAGGAATTAGGATGATTTACTGAGACAGTTAAGCTATTTGGTGATTAGCCTCCAATGACGACCCATCATCAGAATCTCAGTTGTGATAGAAATAAGGACAGAAAACCCCAGATTGCACGTGCTGATATGGTAAAGATGAAGAAGGAGGTTTGGATGAAGCTCTGAGTGACCAGAGTAACGCTGAGATGGAGAGGAGCAGCTGAACCACCCAAGAAAGCAGGCAGATCAGTGATTACAGTGATTTCTTATTGAACTTGTGCATAAGCTTCATAGGTGTACTTTGGTTTTCTATCCTAATGAAGGCCCCCTTCACTTGCAGTGATAAGTCTTTGGACCTCATCCAGAGAGTTCCAGTGAACAGCTACAAAAAGCATGTTCAACGCTTTGAATCAACTCCAGATATTTGATGTGCTTAGATAAAATATCTACATGGAATAAATCATCAGCAAACTTTTTAAAATCGTGGCCTAAGCATAAAAAATGTTGTAATTCATAAAAATAGTTGTAATTCCTAAACTATTTATCCAGTGCTTTTTTGTTTAACCTCTTGAATTTAAGCTGAAAGTCTGCTTTCATCTCAAATTCAAAATGGTACGTTCATGCTGCGCTTCAGAAAAAATGAATATCATTTTCATGTCTGTATATTAAAAATGAAGCTGCAGCTATCTTAGATTAGCACAAAAGCCACAAACAAAGAGGCGGCTAACCTGTCCAAACATACAGTAATGCAGTGTGTACTTTATGTCTTCAGACACTAGGTGATACTTGACAAAGACTATTGCTCTATGCATGCTTTGTGTGTTTTCTGCATACAGTTGTTAAACCTGTCATTGCCTTTAAAAAAGAACATAGCTGTATATATATATTTGTGTGTGTGTGTTTGTAGGTGTGTGTGTGTGTGTGGCTGCAGTATGACAGGACGCAAAGATGTGAATGCAAAATTATCTATTTGTTATTCCACTCTTCTGGGAGGTCAAATAAAATTAAAAACACACTCACAGAAGTGCAGTTGAAACCGTCCAGAATAAGTATCTAATTGGTCTGCTTCTGAAGACTTATAATCTTTGGAGACCTTATTCAAGGCCAAAGTGGAAATGGCTCATTTTACTCACATGCATAAATGAAACCCAGTCTTGGCAGTTCCCATCTTGCCTGCTTCTGTGTTTGCCACTGAGACCAAGGTTGAAAATAAAATACAAGGTCATTACTTGAAAGATTAAATACATGAACCAGGATTCAAAGCCAAATACAGTACATAGCCTACTTCAGAAAGATGGAAAATATGGAAAGCAATTTGTTTTCCCTTTGGTGCAAAACAAACTTCAGATCAGCCTAAAGCAAAGTTAGAATGATATTGGATTAAAATATTATTATTACATTGATCAGGAGAAGATGATTACTTAGTATAAATTTAATACCACATTACTCTGTTAAGCGGACATTGTTGTCTAAAAGTAAACACAAAGCCAGATAGATAGATAGATAGATAGATAGATAGATAGATAGATAGATAGATAGATAGATAGATAGATAGATAGATAGATAGATAGATAGATAGAAATGGCATTATTAAGAAGATACTGTATATCTAGCAGGACAAAAACACATTAATGTAAATTGCATATCTGTATTAATTTATCTGTATTAATCAATGATTTGTGGCTCATTATTACATCACACACCCTCAAGTCTACTAGCTGTTTAGTCAACAGAGTTGGACTGCAAAAAACTAAAGTACACTGTACAATGTAAATATTTGCACTGTTATCTCAAGACAGTGGCTCAAATAGTACAGAGCTGGCAAATGACCAGTTGAACCAGTGTTCTGTTTACTGTGTAATTCATAAAGAAAATAGAAAAATTAAAACGGATTGTGGGTTATGGCTGGCAAATTTCAAATTTTTTTAATAGGGTCTATTGAGTCTCACTCGGGGACAGTAAGAAAAAAAGTCAGAGCAGAACCAGGTGTTTTACTGAATGTAGTATATAATCTCTTAATAATGGTAATAATTCTAAAGAACAGAGTAATCACAAAGTCAAAATAGATTTAATTGATGGGGACTGCTTCCTTGTTTTATGTTTCTATAAACCAGTCAGATTTTCTGTGGGTTGGCTCAGGATAGAGCTATAGTGCATCACAGTAGGGGCTAGTTGGGACGTTAGATTTGCAATTTAGGCGAGATGAGTTCTCTTATAAAAAACTTTTTTAAAAATAAAAAATAAAGCTAAGCGCAGCCGCCCTCTTGCACGGTGCAAAATCATTTCATTTCCTACTTCTCGTAGGTTGCTCGTTTGAAGTTTATTTGTGTTTCCCATAGAGAAGGTGATTCGCAAAGAAGGTGATGGCAAAAATCAGGTTCTGTAAGTGAAAGTATGGGCCTATTTTAGACATATTTAGAGTTGGTTGATTGTTCTCCTAAAAGATCAGAAATGTCAAATTTATTTGGCCATATTCAAAATACTAACAGCCACACTTAGCTATGGACAGGCAGGATAATCTCTCCTCTCCAATCAACATGATTGCACTGTGTGGTAGCACATGCAAGAGGAATGATTTTCTGTTCAGTAGTCCACTGCTTATCAACACCTCCTTCTGTGCTTTGTGTCGCCTTTCCAAGCTTATTTTCTTCAGATAACAATTGAAAACAGATTGCTTTTTGGTGCTAGACTAATTGGGATGACATGGCTCATCAACACCTAGGATGAACCAGCCATGTCTCTTTGGTCCAAGTGAGAATAAGACTCAGAGTAAACGAGAAAGAAAATCTTTAGTGATTTTCCGAGTTTATTGCTTTTTAAGGAGGACAAGCAGGTATTACTGGTTCGTGTATCTTTATAAGATCCCCTTAAAGACACGACGACCCTTCAAATTAGATGTTTGACAACAGAAGCACATTTGTTAAAGCTGTATGAAGGGATACCAAAAATAATCACACTAATTTCTTATATGTTACATTTTTTGGTGTATGCTATTTTCTGTACCGCTCGTCTGAGTAGGGTGCTTTGTATGGAGCCTTTCCTGCAGAAAACTATTCTGTAAGTCAATGAGAGAGAGAAAAAACAAACCTTTGACTTATTTAGACTTTTCAGTCAGTCTTACCTCAGCTGGTTGAAAGATTTCAAATCCATAGCAGGATTTTGATGTAGCACATCATTTTTTGCTGAACTATAATTCAAACAAGTTGTTGCCTTTACCTTACAACTGAAAGGTGTTTGATCGGGTTATGATAGTAGTTTAATCGGGCAGACTTCCCAAATACTTGCATTTCTTTTCGGCTGTTTAATTTCTGTTACCTCAATCTGCAGGTTTCATCAGAATTTAAAATAATCTACTAAATATGGGACTAGAGAAAAAAAAAAAGGAATAAATCGCTGAGCCTCTTCACTGAAATAATGGTACATTTTAGTCAGCATAGATTGGCAGTGAAAGTGTGGTGAACTCTACAAGAACTCCCTTGATGAAGACAAAAATACCTGAATGAGACATATTGCCTTGAGGGATAGTGATGATAAAACAGGGATGTGTGGTAGCGTGGATAGAGGCTGGTAAGATACATATGACTCCTAGCTATAGCACACATTTGGAGGTAATCAATATGTGCCCTATTGCTTTAACAGAAAAAGGAAGGAAGTTGGAAAGCAGGAGAAAAAAGGTAGAGGTGGAACCAGAGCAAGAGACTAAGAAAGTCTTTTGGGACTGGTTTATGGGGGCACCTCAGCTGTTTTCCAGCTTTACTTCAAACAGAATGCATCTCACACTCTCATGGAGCAACAGAAAAGCTTATTTCAAACCCAGTGGTACCTTACTGCTGGATCTGTTTTTAGTCCGTGGCCCAAAGGTCAGATTGGACAGACTGTCTGTGTGCGTGTGTGTGTGTGTGCGTGCGTGCGCGCGTGCGCGCGTGTGTGTGTGTGTGTGTGCGTGCGTGCGTGCGTGTGTGTGTGTGTGTGTGTGGCAGGGAATGCATTCACAGAACAAAGCAACAAATAAAAATGTTAAATGGAAATTCAACATTTTGCTCTTAAACACAACATAGGACAAAATGTAAGTCTATGAAAGTTTCAGAAAAACTTTAGATTGCCCAGGATAGTTACAAAAAAGTAGCAGACCATGAATGGTTACTGACTGCAGTAGTCACATTAATCTCATTTTCAGGGTTGCTGTCAGAAATATGCCCTGTGGTTTAAAAACATCAACAAAAAACTGCGTATTTGCGATTGTTTAATTTAATATTAGACGACAAATAAGGTGAGATGAAATGTGAAACTGAAAATGCTGCCTTTCACCAAAATACTATTTTAAAAAAAAGAATTTAAAAAACTTAAGAAAAGTGAAAAACCTCTAACGTGTCCTTTCTTTATTTTATTATTTTTTTGTGCCTTATATAACTTAATGTTTTGCATAAATATCACATCCAATTTGTTTCATTTAAATCTTAGCATTACTTTTGTTGGCTAGACTTGCTTCTCCTTGATACTGAGCAGGGTGATTATACAAAGCATTTTTCAGAGACGCACTGTAGTCCTTTTCTATACAAGATTATTAAAGATTATTAAATCATCTTTAATCCGTCACCCTTCCATAAGAATGTCCGTATGGTGTTCTCCAACTTTGTGAGAACAGTGCAAGTACTTATGTAGTGTTGTCTTATTTTTTCAAGATTTGTCCTCACACGACAGCCACACTACAAATATGATTTTATAGAATAAGACACATTATTAAAGATCAAACAGAATATGAGGTATTTACTCAACTTTAAACTGCTACAGCGTAAATGTTAACCCATATAACGCTGATAGAATAAGAACTGATAGTGCTTTAAGTACAATTTGCAGTTTTACTTGCAGTGAATTATTTACATACTGTTGTGCTGCTTTTACCAAAAGGTGTCTACAATTCTAGCATTGTCAGTTTCTGCTAAATATTTAAATGATCCTTGTAGAAGTAATATGTTACGTCTTTAGACAGAAAGTAATACAGAAAGTTTAAGTTGTCCAGACAGACTGCAGCAGTTTGGTGCAGGAGGTTCTCAGCATAAAAGAGTAAAAGACAGGCAGTAATTTAAATCAAATAAGGCTTCTGATTTCTATGGAACATTTCTTATTATCAGTATACTGATACTGGGCTGCTTTGATCAACTCACAGGTAGATGAAAGAGCTATTCCACCATTTGGTTCCAATTATTTGAGTTATTGATACAGTATAGTTTATTCTTTGAATGAGTTTGGTGGTTAAATTTAAAGATAGGCTTTTGTAGAAAATAAGATTTGAATAAGAAAAATATTCACATGCAGCTAAATACAATTCACACTTCAGTCAACAACTAAGTAGACTGAGTAGGAATCAACTTTAAAGAAGTGAAGAATTAATGACACAACTGTAGCAGAATAGTATTAGTAGTTGTAGTATTAGTAATAGCAGTAGGTTGATCTGTTCTGGGGGAAATAGTTATCCTGTCTTTACTTCCTTTTTTAACCTAATGCACAGTGCTCAAAATGGGGTTGAGGCTGAGTGAATGCAAAAGGAAGCTCAACGTATGAGGGCCACTGAAGCTAAGCAGTTAACTGCTTTGCCAGTTTTTGACTGAATAGTTAACTGGAGAAGAACTCATTCTGTCCGCCATTTTCAGAGGCTCAAACGTAAAAGACAAGTGAACATTTTAAGTCTAAGGTTTTTTTTTTATAATACTTTGATTTATGTACTTTGCATTCAAACACTGTCTGCAGTCTAGAACAGGGCTGCAGCTATCGATTATTTTAGTAATCAAGAAATCTATCTATTAATCCATCGATTAATCGAATAATCAGATAAGAAATATATTTGTCTTAAGATTGAGCAATAATAAATATTCAAAAGAGAAAAAACACAGGTCTTTCAGAATGAACTGCTCATTGGTTTTCATTTTAGAAACTGCTATGTTTTAAAGTTTAACTGCATACAACAGCCATCAAAAAATCCAGATAAACACTTTGATTGTATGTACATGCCATATTCCATCCATCCATCCATTAATTTTCTTAAACGCACAAAATACTCAATAGGTAAATAAAATATAATATATAACAGGTCTGTTTTTAGTCGCAAATGTGGGTGAAACACTCGTTTACATTGTTTAACAAGAGCAAAAAATTACTGTATGAATCGTTACAGCTGTAGTGTAGAACCCACAGATATCTCCAAATGCTGTGTTTCCTCCCTTGAGATGCTCTGTTAGGCCTTTACTGCAATTACCTTGAGTTGTGTGGGGTTACTGTACAGTAAATTAAAATCATGTTCTGTTGGTTTGAGATTAGGTGACTCACATGTCACGAAAGAATATCTGATTTCTTTGTCTTGAAATTTTTACAATTCTAGAACAATTCCTAAATAAAAGCTCAACAGTTTATTTATGAAGTCACTTCATAATGTGCAATGTGGTGGTAAGGGGGGGTCCAGAGGGCCACATAATTAAATAAGAGGGGAAGAAGGTAAATCTTAATTTTGCAACGTTTCCTTGGAACGCTGGCACACAACTGGGGATCTGGGCCGAGGAGAGCACAAGGTAAGTCCACAGATAAGCACAAAGGACATAAAACTAACAGATCTTATCAAGTAGAGTTGCCTGAGCGACTCTACTTGCCTGAGCAACTCTACCACATAAATGGTGAAACAATCTTGCAATGAGTAAGAGGAACCAGGAGACAGCCTCACCTCTTGAAACACACAAATACAGAAGAACACACACAGGAAGAGACCGAGGAAGAGCGAGATACATTTGGCAGGTCAGCGCTGGAGGATGGGGGTACCATGACAGAGAAACTCTTGGGTTTCTTTTCTAGGGCTCATTATCCATTTGCTCTGTGAACTGCTGTCCAATCAGTGTTGCAGCATTTGGTTGAATCTAAGCAGAGTATAACCATACAGGCAAGTGCCTCCACCATGTTTGGCAGGTGATGTGTTATCCTTCAGGCATTAATTGTTCTTTTACATGTTCTTTTACACTTCAACAGTTATTAAACTTTGCCTTAAAAATGCCTTTTAGTGTTGCTGAGCTCATCAGTGCGTTCCTTTTTTTCTAAGACACCAGAACCAGATTTTGGCGTTCCTAAAGTTTTTGTTGTTTTCCTAATAGGTTCATTTTGATATGCACTCCTTCACATTTATTGAAATCTTTTTGGAGTTGATATTTAGAGTTCCACTGAGCAGCTAAATTCGACACTTGGAATCAACTCAGGATCTTTTATCACATTTGTTGGTTATGAAATTCCAAAGGAACAGGCATCAACTGAGAATAAAACCTCCAATCAGGCAATTGTCTGATTATGTTTAAGCCTCTGAAACATGTTGAGCATTGATATTTTGCTATTTTTACACATGCATGTATGTTTGTATTTCCTCTGCTTTGCCAGGTCCTGTGGTAACTTTAGATTTCCCAGTTACTTAAGCCTCGGGCTTGGAGATTATAGGACAGTAGGATGATTGGCAGGTGTTGGAGGGTGAACTCGAGGAGGAGGAGGAGAGCAGGACTAATAATAGACACTGTAGCCTTATGTTGAGTTGTTGCATATTGTGCGAGCTGTTTGAACATAGAATATGCAGCTGTTTCAGGACACCTATAATGGGCTATTATGTCCCTGTATTTATGCCCCTGCGTACCCGTAATTTGTATTTTCAGATGAACAGTGCCATTTTTAATTTTCAAACTGACTTGATTTTCCTCCAACCATAGCTGGGTTGAATAATACAGCTGCACTGTTGTATGACCCTCTTAGATTGGAAATTACATTCAACTAATGAACTCAACTAACAATAGAATGCTTGTAAAAAAAATGGCATCTTGCATTAGTTTTGTTAGTGTGTCTTTTTAGGTATCTTACTGATAAATGTACATATTTAAATTATTCTTTTTTTCTTTTTGGAAAAAAAAAAGAAAAGTTGGTTTAGGCAACAAACAAACCAGTGGTGCCAACCTAGCCTGAAACCGTGTTACATGAGCTTCCAGAGCATCAAGGAAAATATTGTTCAATTTGAAGTTAATGACTGCTTCCGCTCACCCCAGCACTAGAAACTGGGCATACTGCCCATGCACTAATAACAATAATGCACCGCTTTATAAAATACCCTCAACACAAAATTGTATTTGTGTGCGTGCGTGCGTGTTTGCGTGCGTGTGTAAGAGAGAGAGAGGAGACGCACCAGTTTAGCACACCACATGAAATACGTGGATCCGAACGAGAAGGTTGACTGACTGTGACGTTTAAGAATAAAGAGCAAAATTTATGAGAAACATTTATAGGTATAAAGTTCCATTTCAATCTTTTTTGATGGATAAATGTGTAAAAAGACAAATTAAGTCTCACATATACCCCAGTATCAAAACTGTTGGAAATGTCGGCTAAAATATAACTAAAATCAGTGCATTTATTAGCAAATCTCATATATTATATTCACAACAAAACATAGAAACATATCAAATGTTTAAAATGGGATATTTTACTATGTCATTAAAAACATTATGATATTAGTTTCCAGCAACACGTCTCAACAGTGTTGAGGTGGGGGCAATGGTGCTAAAAACAAAGCTGGATGAGCATTTTGCAGCTAATTAGTTTAACTGGCAACAAGTCAGTAACATGACTGGGTATAAAAAGAGTATCATAGAGGGGCCAATTTTCTCAGAAGATGGGCAGCGGTAGTCATGGGAATCAAGAACTAGTGCTTGGAATTGTTAGTCAGCTTGCCCATCGATCCCGCTTATCGGTGCCACTTGCACTTTTGCTACAATCAGATGATTTCAGTTTGTGCACCAGAGGAGAAAAATAGTAGGCCAGTCTACAGACTATATTTTTTATATGCATAATTTATTTATAATTTATTGCACAAAAGGACAAAAGTGCAATGATAAACTGCATCCAGGACATAAACAACTTCATTATGCTGCTGATACAACTTCAGCTCTTTGAAACACTTGCACAGACAGCATGCTTACGCTAAGATAACCAAGAAGCCAACGTGAAATTAGAGCTAAGTAAATGCACACCCAGCTCAGCAGCCAGACCCAGAACTTCAACAGGTAACAAAAGCAGTGATGAGCAGTGAGGCTGCACCCTCCGTTTCTACCTGTTCATGTTTCTACAGTAGAATCACTGTGGCGGTTGCTTTAAAGTCTCTTTGTGCTGGTTTTCATCTTTGCTTTGTGCTGTTGGCTTTGTGTTCATTCCTGAATACTAAGAGAAAGACCATATGTGTGTCTTCATTAGTTAGGGATTTGTGTTGGTGTGTGGGACTGTACCGTTTAGGTGTTTATAGATAAATACTAATTATGAGACAATACATTTCAGGTCATTTTATCGTGAAATGCTAAAGTAATGTAATGAGTAATGTAACAAATTACTTTCTCCTGGGGGTACTCAATATACTGCATTAATTTAGAAAAGTGTTCTGTGTAATATGTACACACATTTGATCACACAGCATGGAATTAATTTGCATGTATGTAATGCCTTTGATACACCTATTAGTGATGTTGTTGAGCCAATGAGATACCAGTGGGAATCAATAAGTGAATTGATAATGGAATCGGAATCAACAAGTTCTTATCAATCCCCAGCCTTAGGCTGAGGTTTGACATTCTGCAAAAGACTATGTCTACAAATTGTGGAACAATTTCAGAATAATGTTCCTCAATGTAAGTGGTTCATACATAGCTTTAATTCAACTTGGCTCATTCACCTATTCACACCTATTCATACAAGCATTTTTCTTTTCTGAAGTGCATTCAATCTAACATTCACATGCATTCATACTCTGATTGATGCATTGGAGGGCAACTTGGGGGTGGGTATGCAGACTGGAGCCTAGTAGTCAGTAGTCAGGGATCGAACCACCTTCTGATTAGCAGATAACATGATCTAGCACTCTAGCTACAGCTACTATCAGATGATTCCAGGAATCTGGAGAAATCTCTGTGCACAAGAGACAAGACCAAAAATCAATTCTGGATACCCATGATTGTTGGACCCTGAGGCAACACTGCAAAAAAAAAAAAGAAACAGATTAAAATCTGATTCTGGGATGAAAATCACTGCAAGGGACATTTCAATAAATCACTGTTGCTGTCATACTATCCACAAATGCAGGTTAAAGATCTGTCATAGCAAGACAAAGGCATGTGTGAGCATGATCCAGTAGTCCATTTTAAAAGAAAGCTCACAGGTGGAAAGCTGTTTTGTGGTAAACCCACAAAACAGCTTTCCAGGTCATTGTAGTCTAAGGAGCTTGAAAAGAAAAGCGTCTGGACTTATGGCTTCTTCAGTTCTAAGGTCAAATTGGGGAGGTCCCAGATTTAAGCCTTATGGGAGTGTCCCCCAAGAGGGACATGGAGCCCTATTGATCCTCTACCTAATCACATGAGCCAAGGTGTGAAAACAGGTGTAGGTCACAATCAGCCAAGGTGAACTCATTGTGAAGCCTAGCCCCACCCTATCATGTGATTTCCTGGGGTCAAATGGCCCAGGATGTGAGTGGGCGTTAAGGCAACTGGATTATAGATGGCAGACAGTTGGTGTCGTGAGCCACCGCCTCTGTTCAAAGATGGTCGTTCACAGTGGACATAGATGGCTTCTTTCGATCCTCTTTCAAACCATCGTCTTCTCTGTCCAAAATGTGAACATTGGCGTCCTCGAAAGAGTGACCTTTGTCCTTTAGCTGCTGATGGACAGCCAAGTCTTGTCCCGTCGAGGTGGCTCTTCTATGTTGTGCCATGGGGGGGACACTCCCATAAGGTTTAAATCTGGGACTCTCCACCATTTGACCTTAGAACTGAAGAAGCTTCTCGGATGAGAGGTGAAACGTCTTCAAGCAACTTAAAGAAGTCCAGACGCTTTTCTTTCCAAGCTCCTTAGACTATAAAGCAGATAGTCTGGCTTGGTGTCAATGTCTTGCATATTTCAGCAAGACAATGTTAACCTGGATACTGCATCTATTACGACAGCATGGCCAGACCTTTAACCAGTTGAAAACATTTGACGCAAAAATATGAGAATGAAGAATCAGGACTTTTATAAATTCTATTGTGAGTAAAATATTTGTTTATGGGATTTGCAAATCACTGTGTTCAGTTTTAATTTGAATTTTGTACACCTTCCCAACTTTTGTGGGGTACAACTGGGGTTGTATATACATTTTAGCTACAGTATATGCTCTACAAATCTATATAATTGGTGTTATAGATTTTTTCTGTAAGTATGTTGTGACTATGTATGATATTCAATGATCAGTTCAAAGTAACACAGAAAAAGTAAACTGAGTTGAAGTATACTGATACATACAAAAGTGGTTAGATGTGTAGTTATGTGCTATTTGTGATTTTATTAGTATCACAAAATGGGACAACTGAAGTGCTAATGAAGGCCTTTGTAGTTCATGCAAATTGCTGTTATCTAAAAACCTTGGTGCCCCTTAACTGAATTTCAAAGCTAAGCCTTGTAGCGAGAGAGGACTGATTTTAGTGTAATTTACAGCGATAAAATCACTCACAGCACTACTGAATGATACTTTTTGTGCATGTTTGGGTCCATCTGTGTTAAGATCCTGTTTAGTCAGCTGCACAGTGTGGGGTAACAGTATGAAAATGTATTTTAGAGAGTAGAATAGAGACAGGAAGAAAAAGACTCAGCCACTTGAATGACATACCAAAACACTCCAAAAGCGGGATTTTACATAAGCAGCCTTTCAAAGGTAGAGGTCTTGTCCAGCATCAAATCATTCTTTTTTTTTTTAATGTCTCTCCATTCTTCATTCAGCCTTTAAGTGTATGATAATGAGTAGCAATCAGGGAAAGACACTTGTGTTTTGCTCAGTTAAGAGTAAGGGCAAAAATAGGCATTATACACCTACATAACACAAAAGACACAAAAGCAATTTAAGGCATTTATAAGAACAATAATGGCATGTCAGTCTGAATATTTAGAATTATATTGTTTTGAGCAGCAGCTTACAATTTTATGTGGCATTTGTGCACATACACGGCAATCCAGCTGTATGAGCTGTTGTCACCACAAGGGGTGCCACTGGATAAATTCAGATGTAAACCCAGTGGCAATGAGACAAAGAGACATAAAGACTGGAAAATGCATGTGCCCTGGAAATTTGCTACAGAAATAGTATTTAAAGGGTCCAAAAATATTTACGTCTATATTTATTTTTGGTCATGTAACTGATTTATTTATTCTTCCTTCTTTTATTCTACAGTTATTTATTGATCCTATTTATTTACCAAAGGGTTATTTGTGAAAACTGCTTTTTAATTACTTTAAGCATTGCTGTATCATTACATTAGGTTTATCATGCAGTTAACTCTTTGTTTGTGGGGTGGCTGTAGCTCAGGAGGTGCAGCAGGTCACCTCCTGAGCTACCTTTCAATCTACTAATCTGCCAGTTTGAACGTTGGTGGCTCAATCCCTGGCTGTTCCAGTCTGCATACCAAATATCCTTGGGCAAGATACTAACAACAAGTTGCTATCTGATGCATCTATTGGAGTGTAAATTTGTGAGAATGTCAAACAGAAAACACTTAAGCATAGGAAAGAAAAGTGGCTGTATGAATGGCTGAAAGAGGTGTAGTAAAAAAAAAATGCCTTAAGTACTCAAGTACAACAGAAATGTGCTAAATAAGAACCAGTCCATTTACCATTTACCAAGGTTGCTACCTCATCGAGAGCTAGTGTGCCAAAAAGCCATGTATATGTACGCTATATGGACAAAAGTATTGTCCCATCCATCCATCTTCTTCCTCTTATCCAGGATCGGGTCGTGGGTGCAGCAGCCCAAGCAGAGAAGCCCAGACCTCCCTTTCTCCAGGGAATAGAGCAGCTGCGAGAGAATTCAACATTAACAATGGAGGGAGAAAGTGGAGAAAGCAAGAAGAATGAGTTGAGTAAAGTTTGACTTATCTGACTGTTATGTTTCACTTAATGCGCCTTATAATCTGGTGCGCCTTATGGTTCAAAAAATATGATAAGTGTTATTGTCACAGTTGTATAAAGTTAGGTTTGTGGGTCATTCTAAAGAGCTTAGTTAATCTGAATGTGGTAATGTAATAAGATCCCACTGCTGCAGCAAGTCAGTTTATGAGATTTCTTCACTGCTAGAAATTCCACGGTCAGCTGTAGGTGACATTGCACATTGCACATTTAGGAACCACAGCCGCTCAGTCACAACGTGGCAGACAGTAATGTAACAGTAACTCAGTAACGTTACCAAGCGGGGTTACGGAGAGCTGAGGTGCATGGTGGGTAAAAGTCACAGATGCTCTGCTGACTCAATAACTGCAAAGTTCCAAACCTTTCCTGTGCTATTGACATGAGCACAAAAATTGTACACCAACAGCTTCATGTCATAACTTTGAGAAAGAGGAACTCCTGTAATGTATAGGTGGTCCAGGATTTATTGAATTTTTTTTACAAAACTATATTGTCGAAAGTATTTTCTCATCTGCCTTCACATGTCTGCCTCGTTTGCCTCCACACATATATAACCTTTTCAGCTATAGAAGCTTGAACTGTTAAATAACAAGGTTGAGGAGTGTCTTTATGGGAATTTTTGACCATTCTGCCAGATGCACATTTGTGAGGTCAGAAACTCTTTGGCAAGAAGGCCTAACTCACAGTCTCAGTTCATCCCTAAGGTGTTCTATTGGGGTGAGGTCAGGTGCAGGCCAATCAAGTTCTCCCACAGCACACTCCCTCATCCATGTTTGTGTGGACATTGAGTTGTGCACTGGTCTGCAATTATGTTGGAACAGGAGAGGACCATCCCTAAACTGTTGGGATGATGAAATTGTCGGCAATGTCTTGACATGCTGAAGCATTAAGACTTCTTTTCACAGTCCAACCCCCTTGAAAAACAACCCCATACCATAATCCCCCCTCCATGTACTGTTCTCTTGGCAACCACCAAACCCAGACTCGTCCATCGAATTACCAAATGGAGAATCGTGATACGTCACTCCAGAGAACACGTCTCCACTATTCTAAAGTCTAAATAACTGAGTCTAAAGTCCAGTGGTGGCATGCTTTACATAACTGAATTCGACACTGCGCATTGTGCTTGGTGATGTAAGGCTTGGCTGTAGATAGTGTATGTTTTCAAGCAGTAAAAGGTATAAATTTGCACCATTTTTTAATTTATTTTAAGAAGCAGGATCAGGATAAAGCCTATGTTCATCCAAATAGAGAAAGAAATTTGGTAAAATATTTATTCTACTCTTACGTTTTACTTTAATGCACAAACAGTTTGGGTTAAAACCTGATCTTTGTTTTCCTTATGCCTTTTTTATGTGCGTGTTTCAGTTTCCGGTGACAGTACAAAGATCTGTGTTTTAGATTAAATGATGAGTCTAAGCTTTGAGTCGTCAGTGAGACTAGAAACTTGTTATACAAATGCCAACCCATTTCCAAGTATACGAATGAGCAACACAGTAGGTACTTTCCATGTGTATTAAAATGTGTATTAAGATTTTGTTTTTTTAGATTTTTGTAGTGTTACTAAGGGTACACAACTGCCTGACTGGCCTTTGCAATGTACAAACCACAAGGGTAAAAAAAACACTTCATAAACTTAACCAGTTGGTCAAAAGAAAGCTTTTCATTCTGAGTTAATTGAAGAAATTTGGTGTACAAAACGTAGAACTGATTTCCATCTAAACAATATTCGAGTGTCTGGTGCTGGCATATGCAGTCACTGTGAACACAGTTCCTTGATTGCAGACCAGGCTGAAAGGCTGGAAAGTGCACAGACACAGGCTTGTACAATCATTCTTGGCCAGAGGTACTCGGGATAGCTGGAATCTCTCTACACCCTTGGATTGTGTACTCTAGCAGAGAAATGCACTCAACTGTGCTTTGACTTTTCTAGAAAGCTGCTTAAGCCCAACTTCACTGACTCGTTATCCACCCCCAGTGAGGAGCTCACAGGTCGCCAGGCATGGAACTCAAACAAAGTGACCATTTCAAGATGTTCAACTGAGAGACAGCAGAGATCACAAATCTCATACATGTGCAGACTCCTAAATGATGGATGAGTTTAGAATTCAAATTTGCAATACAACACTTGTCAGACATGCCACAATAAATGTGTCTGGTCTCTGCTTCTGCAATTCGTAAACAACGGCTAGCGTATGAACGTTATGGTAAATAGATGGCGATACATCATCTTCTGGATATTCAATGGCGTAGGAGCAAGTCCTGATCCTCTCAGAGACATTATCAGTTCTTTGTGGGAAAGCATTGTAAGTGTTGTCAATAACATTTCCACTTTACAACCAGACACTCACATAGTTGTTCATGGGGTTGTTGTCTCAGTTGTTGATTTCAAAAGTAAGTGTACGATTTGGAATTGGAAACCGGCCCCCTGCCATCTATGCCACGACAGCTTCTTTTGATGGCACGGAGAGGTAAATAGGTTTGACCTGCTCCCCATGGTTCTGTCCCACACTCCTACCTTGTTCCTATAGCATGGCTTCTCAGACGCCCACCTTATCTCTGTGCTCTTCCTCTGAATTCATCTCCCCCTGCTTCTGATTCCTCATCTATTTATTTTTTTCCCCTTTAGTCTTTGCTGCATAGCTACTTTCTCCCCTTTTCACACACTCATGAATTTCTCTCTTATCAAATCCCTCTCTGCCCTGCCACTCTCAATCTGTATGTGACGTCTAAGCCTTTATTCTATATTTGCTCCTCTTTTCATTGGAGCTTCACAATTCATTTTCCACCTTTAAGAATGAATGCTAACAGAAAGGCAAATGTAGATGAGATGATGCCGAGGATATGTTTTCTTAGTAAATAAGGGAATAGGAGGTGGGCGTCATGAAGTGCAATCTAGAGGGCCAGCTGCCAACTAATTCCTCTCTGTGCGTGAGCAATGGAGCATTTGGCAAACTGGCCACCGTACAAACAGCAGTAATGTCTGTGTGCGAATGTTTGTGACCTTGTATTCCAATGTACATCATAAGAGGAGAGAGTGCTGAGCTTTGCTTGACACGTCTCTGTTGGTGGTTGGTGGCTTGCCCTCTTTCAGATGGATAGAGGCAGAGCAGTAAAAGCAGAAAACTAATCCAGCAAAGCAGCAGAGGCACAGGAAACAAATTGTATTAGCTCAACACCACAGCAGACCCTCTCAGCATCGTTTAACGCTCTGTGGAGCATCCAGACCACAGCAGTCCCTGCTCTTCAGCCAATTACTCAAACATTGTACAAGTGTAAATGAGGTCTTAAATTGTGCTACATCACCGGAATATATATTCGAGATGGATTTTTGTGGTCAAGGTGATGTAACTACTGTAGGAAGGCTGTCACAGCCACTCATTTTAGTCTGAAGTGAAATCTAACCAGGAGCACTCTTTAAAAAAAAAATAAAAAAATTAACTCGCTCTCTATCAGTGTTGAAATGTGAATGTTTGATGAAGCCAACGCTTTTTAACCGCTATCTGATGACGGGGGAGGAGGGGAGGCTTTGAGGAGATTTTACCCAAAGTGAATATTTTAAATATCATATCTATCAAAATGGCTTGGCCATTCACCTCAAAGCAGTAAGACATCAAATAGAGCTTGCAAGCAAATGATTATCTCAAACCCCTTAAGCTCAGCTTGTGTAATCTTGAAAAAATAAAAAGAAAAGACCTTATTTCTAAACAAATGAGTTAAGAAGCATGTTTGTTGCTGATTACAAATTTGCCGTTACACTAAGTCGTAAAGTTTGTGATCAGCTAAAGAATTCTGTGTAATTTAATGTCATAAGTTATTAAAGGCTAACAAATGGCAATTAGTTAATGCTGATAAATGTTTAATGGACATATCAATAAAAGATAATTAGAGTTTAATATTACTTGGTGTGTGTGTGTGTGCGTGTTACCGTATTTCTCACAGAAATAGCAATGAATACATTTCCAACATTGCGAGCTAAAATAGATGATTGAATAATTGTCTTTTTTTTAGTGGCATGGTAAAGTATGTGCAGTAGCAGATGAGACATCATCCTTGGTTGTTACAGCCACCTGATTTTCAGCACTCTTCCCTGCACTGCCAAGGGAAAATTACTGCTGGTAGATGGGAAAGGTGTTTACTATAGCACACAAACGCTTGTATAACAGAGAGGTTATTCCCATTTCTTTCTTTTTATTCCATGCTTTGGTTGTTACAAAATGCACAATAAAATATTTCTAGTCACAGAGGGTAGAAAACGTAAACTCTTAGGTGTTATTAGGTGTTTTCACAACACCACAGTTAAAGTACTGAATTGCAATGAGTCATGCAGCTCCTTTTCATGCAAGAGACCAAGCTATTTATTGTGGGTTGGGTCTCTGCCACTGAAGGATAGATGTGCATATAGTTTGTGCATTGTTTAAGGGAGAGGGAATTTACATATAAATTGGGAAGTTGAGGTAAGTGAGAAGGGGAAAAACACAGACAAGGAGGGAGGCTCTGGAAATACAAGGTTGTTGTGCTGTGAGTGAAGCTGGCATTTGTGATCTCGGCGCATGTTTGCAGAAATGTTTTGGCGGTTCAAATAATCCATAATGCAGCTGCTGGGCTTCCTGGATTGCTCACAAGGTTTCTTCGTGTTTCTCCAGGGAGAGGAAAAGAATAAATCTTATGAAGACAATGGTTACCAACAAGTTTCCTGATGTCTTTAACCCAAACCCTTAGAGATTAAGCAGGCTGTTTTGAAACCAAACTTTGGGGCTATCAATCATCCTGTGAGCCACGTATGTATGACCTGCAAATTGTGCATCATGGCTTTTTCTAATTGTTTTGTCAGTCAAACCTATTCTCAAACCTCCCCATTTCAGGCTGTATCCACCAAAGCTGTTGCTGTCTTGTTTTCTCCCAATCATCTTTACCAGTATTCTTCGAGCCCTGTAGACACGCCAGACGTAAAGGTGGGATCTGATTTGTTATCAGACTGACTCTGTAATGTGACTCTCCCGTGTTCACACATTTGAAGGTTTAGAAATAAGGTGAAATGAGGATAAATGTCATGTTGTCAACATTAATAAATTATTCTGTCAAACTGTTGACTCTGCTTTTTAGGAAGTGCAGCATCCCTTAGCTTTCAGCCGAGGAACGAGATCATAAAGAGAGACATCATTTCAGTATGACAGGATAATGTATATTAAACAGACATGAAGGCACTAAAGTGACGTTTGGATTCATTTCTAACAAACCCCAAAACAGTACTAGTGGCACAAAACAACAGCACAACACACAACAGTGGCACAAGCCCTCAGTGCCACTATTTTAGTAGTGTGGGGGTGAAAAACAAGGTCTTATCAACATTATTAGTCCTAGATATTATTGCAAGTAGCAAACATGATACAGTGGTGTAACATGTTCTTGTTCTTGCCATTTTTTTTTATAATTTTCTCATTTTGTGAGCTACATTTAGTCTTAAATAAATGAACAGTTCATCAGTTTGATAAACAGGAAACATTAAAAGTGTAATCAGATACATTTTTTAGCAGCGTATCTCTTATATATATAACAAATATTGTGGCCTGCAGCACCATAGATACTAAGATAGTTCCACTGAGCAAACAGACTGAATTCTGCTTGTGTGTTTCTGTGCTGTGTTTCCTTGTGTTTGGAGTCCCGTAAGCAGTTTACACAGTTTCAAAGTGGCTGATTTCAGTCAAAACATCAGAATGCAAAGAGGGACCATCTGGCCACAACCCTGCTTAAAAGCATCAGTGCAGTTTGAGAGCCAAACAAATCAAAAGTGTCTCCTTATTAGTGGCATATTAAGAGAAAATTGATTTTGCCTGAAATAAAAGGTCAGGATAAATGACTTGTGAGCCTGTAGCGCAACTATTTATTAGCCCTCTATCTACAATCTAACAAATTACTGCTCCTGTGCGTCTCAGGGGGGCAGAACAAATAGGAGAGCTGGGAAGCTACTTCTGAAATGTCATACTATAATGTCAAATCATGGATTATATGTCAAAGTCTCAAAAATACCTTGTTTTTATAGTATTGCTTTGCTATTGTCTGATAAATTGGTTTCTTTGGCTATGAAGATTTGACTGTTTTTGTAGCTTCCCACTCATAATTATCCACTCCCTGTGGGATGTTGGTACTTATCCAACAGGAGGTGTGAGAGTTGGCACACTCTTTCCATTATCATCTCTGCTTTAGCTGTAGTTAATAATTTAGTATGGGGGTGATTAGAAAAGCCTGAGCTGTTTTCACAGGTCAGATGCCAATACAATCAAAAGACAAAAATGTCAATGCCGCTATCCTCTCCTTCATAGCTGTTGGATTACCTTGATTGGCATGGGCAAAGGTATTAAAACATTATTCAAATTGTCTTGTGGAATTGGAAATGTCAGCTATCTTTAGCATGATGCAAAATTAAGGGTGTTCATGAGTGTCGAATTTCTTTAAGCCGTGAAGGCTAGAAACCGTGGTTATGCTTATGTTCCATGCTATGCACCCTGCCCCTGCCTCTCGTTGGTAAGCAGCATAGTGATGGTAATGGGAGTAGCAGGAGGACGGAGCAAGAGCAAACGAGAGTGAGAGAGAGTTGTGTATGGGAGTGTTTTGCATGCTTTCACCTTTGATTTACCTATAATTACCATTGGATTTACCTTCAATGACTCAGTCACTAAGCCAATCTCTTAAATTGGATTTCTGCATAAAGTAGCTTTCCCTGCAGATTGGTATCCCTCACAGCTGCCTTATTACAATTTTATTCCCCCTCTTCACCCACCACCCCCTTCCCACCACCGCCACTGCTGCTGCTGATAGATTAGCATATCGGAATAGCTATAAAGGAAAAAAAAAAATGTCAATGTTTTTGGGTGGCTGGTCTCATTTTGACCAATCTGATGTGGTCGTCATGGTAACACCCTACCACCCCCTTCCACTTGTGGCGGGGCTGCAGTGATGGGACGAGGCCGATGATGACTCCATCTCTCATCCAAATGATGGCGATGAGACACGGCGGCCCCTCTGCCTCAGCGCATAAACACAAGTGAGAGGGAGGAAGTTAAAGGACAGAAGAAGAGGAAGGCTTGAGAGCAGAGGAGCATCAGCACATCGGGACAAGCTCTGACAAGCTTTTGAGCTATTGTTCCAAAAGCCCAGCAACACTGCAGCAACAAACAAGCAATTAATGGGGTAATTACAGGAGCATTCACATTCACATTTGCTTGCTTTATTATCTTTCAGCGCTAAAGACGGGAATTGGATAATGCAGTTAGCCGGGGATGGGAATATATTTCATGTCTGAGCAGTATGTTAAGTGATTGGCCCTAAGCTTTTTTTCAGTCCTCACCCTGTGCCTGTGATGCTTCTACAATCAGACAGAATCGCTCAAATCATGATTTCTGTCACTTTCTGGGTTTCAGCAGTGGTATGTCTTGAAACCCTATATCTTTTTTTGCATTTAACCCAAGTACTCTTCCTGTTTCTTTCTACAGGCTCTAGTGAATGTGTTTTCAGATGTTCTCTTTCAGTAATTAAAGGTGATGAAGGGGCTCCACAAGTGTAGGGATTTTGCTCTTGGGCCAAAGTATCAGAGTTTAGTGATTGATGAGCTGTTTTGTGGAAAACTATTATCTTTATCCTTATTTACTTCTATGCAAAAGCATAAATTGCATAAACGAGAGCTATTGAATCTTCCAGCCTTTGTGTCAGCTCTAAATCTTTCTTATGGCTGACAAT
Organism: Benitochromis conjunctus; assembly: GCA_015052645.1. NCBI lineage: Eukaryota > Metazoa > Chordata > Actinopteri > Cichliformes > Cichlidae > Benitochromis > Benitochromis conjunctus. The sequence continues at coordinate 26,204 of VOQK01043061.1, read as the reverse complement.
AATATTAACAACAACAAATAATAGCAACCCTGTCAGACGCAGTTGTTGAAGTGTTGGAGTGTTAATGCAAAGAGCAGCTCACAATGATGCCAACCCTCAAATATACTGTGGAATTCATGCATCTCTGAACAGGTTGTTTAAGCATTCTCATAAGCTTATTGTGCAGCTGTCCACATGCTGTTCTGCAGGACTTGCAGGTACCTAGAAAAAAGAGAGGGAATGAGGAGTGAAGGAATAGAAAGCCACATCTGGACGTGCCCTTCCCAAGAGGATTCTTCTCTCCTCCAGCTCTATAACCTTTGACCTGGAAAGTCTAATTAGCCAGCTTTATACTTTCATGTAGAAAGCAGGAGAAATGCCTAGCCACGAATATGCAGATAAGGAATGCACCCTGGGCAGCTTTAACAGCTCTGGAGTCCAAGTCAAGGTCTTTTGCACAGTCACACGGTAGAGCCCATGCAGTCAGCAATTTTTCATCGCACACAGTGTGTCTTGAATTTTCTATTAGGAGAAATTAAATTATTAGTTCAGAAAAACATGTTTAGTGTTTAAACTCCTCTTCATGGTTAAACCTACTGAGACTACAAGCATCTGTGCTTCAAAGCTCTAAAAGCATGCTTTGCTATTTTTAATTCTGCTTAACTAAAACTCAGCATTCTGCATAAATACAGTGTTTTCATAAGCTGAGAACTAAGTTTAATCACTTTGCATGAGAGAAAGTGTTAACTTTCAGTTTTGTTATTGTTGTATATGTGACTTCAGTTTTATATTTGTTGGCTTTTTTTAACTTTATTGATTGTTATTGCTATATCTCTCTATATATCTGATCTGGGCTATTTCTGGTGCATTTTAAATTATAATTAAAAACTTTATATTCTGCTTTAATTTTAAGAATGATTTTCTCTGCTCATTCATAACTTACATACATCTGTTTTGAATTTTAAAATTAGTACCCTGCTTAACTGTTTAACAATTTTAGCCTGGACTCTGTGCCATATTTCTTACACTTATCCTCTCAGCTGTTGTAGCAGCTGCCATACAGCTAGTATAAATTCACATGAATATAGCAAACGTGCAGAAGTTTGTGCCTCTCCTGCATAGCTAACCAAGTCCTTACAAAAGACAGTGGGTAGATCATATATTTGTGTTTGTTTTTAGTGGCAGTGAACACAACACATAGTCCCATAAATAACTTCTCAACTGAATCATGTGCTGGGAAACAATTAACTGCAGTATGATCTATCCCTTTCCACACACACAGTGAAAAAGGCCCTTGTATTCAAACTGGTGTGTACTACAGAAAAAGTGCACACACAATGAATCAGTCAGTAGTGATTTAGTATAGTGAGTGGTAGCCAGTCAGTTACCCCATATCTTACTGTATAATCTAGCCATAAGGTCACACGTCTTGTAGTCTCTCATAGCTCTGTGGCATTTTTAAATGTGTTGTTAGTGATGGTCTTACTAAAAAGGTGAGGATCACTTACCTAAAATATTAGAATATCTAGAACATTTTGCATGAAGAAAATACTGGGGCAGCATGTTCTCCGCCTGCATGGGTTCTCTCTGGGTACTCCGTCTTCCTCCCACAGTCCAGAGACATGGAGTGTCAAGGTTAGCTTAATCAGTGATTCCAAATTTCCTATAGGTGTGACTAGCGAATAGTTCTCTGTCTCCCTGTGTTAGTCCTGAGACAGGCTGATGACCTGCCCCATCTCTTGCCCTACAGCAGCTGGGATAGGCTCCAGCCCCATGGCAACTCTAAATTGGATATACAGAAGAAAATGGGTGAATAGAAACACATACGGCATAGCAATCAGTTTAAGGAAGAATAAATTTAATGGGCGTTTCCCACTACGTCTCTCTCTATTCTCTTTCACATCTCCTTGCTTTATCGTATGATTTTTTTAGATTAGAATATTATTTAATGTATCATTACAGATCCAGGACTTCCAAATGTATAGAAACACTTTGCCCACGTTTTTATGCATGTGATGAAAGGCCCCCCATAGTGGTGGTTATAAGATCATGATCAAAAATGGACAGAAATATTAAACTAGAGCGTGCGGGTATCTTTGGCAATAGAATATGAGGCAATAATGGCATGGCTTTGATTGACATTTCACTGTTGTTTTTAATCATAATAATATGCTTTCAACTTAGGCATGGAAATGACTTCATGATCGTATAATGACAGCTCAGTAGCTGTCAGAGGACTGTGTCGCGGATAACATCTTTATTGTTTTCCATCATTGTATGCTGACAGAGCCTTGACATACAATGAGAAAAGTTTCTTTATTGGGTGTGTTTGATGTATGATTAACGGTCATGGTTATTCAAATTTGAGGTTGCTTTTTGTGTTGCCCGGCACCTTAATCTTTTTTGATACCACACATGTTCAGTGTGCTTTCTTTGATTCTTAGCAGCTGTTAATTTTCTATTTATTTAGTCGCAAAAAATACATTAATATTCAGTCTAATGATACAGAAATAAAACTTTTTTTTATTTTTATTTTTTTTACATTTTTTGAACAACTAAAAATTTAAAACAGTTTCGTAAATCCAGCAGATTAATTCAAGTGACTGCTGTCTGATCAAGGCCTTTTCACACATATCAAAAAGCAACTCTACATCCAGTACAATGCTGTGGCTAGAAAGGCTCTATATTTGCATATTACCTTTGCTGACAGCCAATTATGGAGAGAGACACTATTTGTTGTTCCTTTTCACTCCGTGGTCTAGTTTTTGAAACCATCAGCCAAGGTGAGAATACATATTCATGACTGGACTATGTGCAGCCCATTAATAATGTGTAGGTGGACTCAGGATTATAAACAAGCGGTGCCTTTAAAGAGCGTATGAATGCCCCCCCGACACTCTTGCCAGTACCTGGACTTTTCCACTCAGTAATTACTGGGAGAGTTTTGATTAGACTTCTGCAGGGAAATGAAAGACTCCTTTTGTGTGTCACAGAACACAGGTACCCATATGGATCTTAGCCGTTTTCAGATAATGGTGAGGGGAAATTAAGCAGCCATGCATTTAAAACACTTTTCACTTTCCAAAACTGCATGGTGTCACACCAGGGGGATGCAGTTTCTGCTGCTGTATCAGTTTGACCAAAAAACAAACCATTTCATACTGTAGCAAAAATGACATGAAACTTTGAAAGGTATGTTTCTTCTCTTTTCTTCTGTTTCTTTTGAGTATCTTTTAAGTGATTCTTGTGGTTTCTTGTTAAAAAAAATAGAAGAAGAAAAGATTAAAAACTTTCCACTGCCTTCTTGACCCTCATGTACAGGGTCATTAACCTTAATACTTGAAGTCCCTTTTCAATCGGCAAAAGTACATAAGGATAAAATATTGACAATACTAAGGACTATTGGCTCATTAAGGACCTAGCCTTGCTAATAAGCCAGAAAGAGTTCAATGCAATATTAATGGTATAGGATTTCTCACAGCCACTATTTCCAGAGACCATTGAGTGTGGTTTCCTAATTATTGATGGGCCAAATTGCAAGAAAGACTTCATTACATCTCCTACTGAATGAAGAATTCATGAAAGCTCACCGAGTGCACTGAATGCTAATGAAAAACTGTAATAAGGATGATTTAATATGTGCATCATCTATTTGCATGTCATCTACTCCCACTAGCAGCTAAAGTATTAAGTGTGACTGTTCAAGACTGTTGTCTCTCAAAGTGAAATGTTCAAACTATTATACAAATTACTGAATTACTGAGATAACTTTTTTGTTGTTGCTGTTTCTTGCTTGGGTTCATTTAAACATTATGAAGGTGTTTTTTTCCCCTTGACATAGGAACTGAGACATCAGAGTCAGTAGCTAACATCAGGTAGGAAGTAGGAGTGTGAAAATGTTAACTACTTAGAATCCCATAACTGTGTTACTTAAGATGAGTTATGGCATGGTCATCTCTTCAAATAACAGCACTGCATTTTAGAGTCATGGCAGTTAAGCTTGATATTTATGGCGTTTAAGGTTGTAGAAAGGAGCTTGGTGGTGAATGAGAGCCAATAGTCAGCACCGTCAGCATTATATTATTTGACTGTTATCAGAGTTTCACGAAAACAATTATATGGAAACTTATGTTTTGATTTTTCATCAGTGACTGTCTTAAATGTAAAAATATATTGTGTAATCTCTGTCCAGCACCAGATAAACTCATGGTTAGCAACTAGTAAATGAATATGAATCATCATTTAGCTGCTGAAAAGACTTAGCCCTATAAGATATCCGTACTGTGGGTGATTGGTGATGGTTAGAAATGTTCATTCACTCCTCTCTCTACTCAGTGTGTAAATTTGAACTACTGTGTAGACTAACTGCTTTCTGTGTGTAGCACAGATGAAAATCAGAGCCTATTTTTACAAAACAATATCAAATTGTGTTTGCACCTGGACTACACAACTGCACTACAGTTAACTGTAACCTTAGTTAACTGTAAGTGGAATCATACTGGAGGAATAAACAATAGTAAAGCATCGGAAAATACGAGTTTGGAATGATGCAGTGAAACAATGGAGAATTGATTTATTTGTTTATTAATGTGTTAATGAAAAGCAGTTATATGTTAACACAATTTGCAAAAAAATCAGTTTGCACTTTTCATTGTGCTTGTGAGTTGAAAACCATTTAATTAAATGATGGTTAAAATGATGCTCTTACACAGAGGGCTGATACTTTACTGTACTTATACTCTTCTGTAGAAGTAATTAAGATCCTGATACCAATAATTTTGTGTTCTTGTTGGGTTTTGTGGAGAGTAGATTGTAGGACCCAAATGAAGGATCCTGGAAGGAGTCTTATTGACATAAAACAAGCTAATTTATTGAGGCTGATGCTGGATTTCCGAGATTAACAAGAAACAAATACAAAAACATCCAACATACACAAAGAGACACAACTACAGAGAACAAGTGGCAAGTGCAAGAGACATTTTGACAAGGGGCAGGGGGAAGACTGGACTATTTATACACTTAGAGGGCTGATTATTGATAAAGCACATCTGAGGGAATGAGACACATGGAAAAGGCTGTGGAACTTATATTATATATGAGAAATAACAAACTATACACTATATAAAGACCAAGAGTTCACGACTACAACTTGAATTGTAAATTATATAAACAGACATACACAAATTAATACAAACTAGCTATAAATCAGAAGTCCCATAACCCTATATATATATATAATATATCTATCGATCGATCGATAGATAGATAGATCAACATACTGACAATGAAATCAATGAGCCAAAACACAGGTTGTGAGAACAGAAACCAGAGCCTTAAAAATATCACAAGAAACTCATTCTAAGAGTAATAAAGAAATCAAAAGAGACCTAAATGTCGTTAAAAAAAATTTATAAATTACTACTAGAACTCAAATACCAGAAGAATACTCGAGCTAGAATGATAATGACATCTAAACTGGAATCTATTCAACAATAATCAAAAGCAACAGTGACAACAGCACTAAACAACAGTGAGAATAATCAGACAACTCAGAAATGAAAGACCAAAACCAGGGACTATAACAGCTCTGTAACTATAGTCAGAGTTTCAAATTCACTAAAGCACACTGGCGGTGATATTGTTACATTCAGGTCCTGTCTGCATTATGTGCACATTTACAAACACATGTGTGCATTACAAAGCCTACAGGAATGTGTTATATTATGCCTGTTTTTCTTTGATGTCTGCCATTCATGTCATGGCTGTCCAATGTGAATTGTTTGCAATTTAGTACAGCCATTATCAACGGTTCACAGTTAGACGCTCTCAAAGGAACGGTATTGTTTTGTTCTGCAGGAAAACATGTTTGTTTAGCCACTTTAATTAAAAAAAAAACTTGTCAGTATTGCACAAACACTCATGGAGAGCTCTCAGTAGTCAATTTAAAGTAAATTTCTCTCTACACTTAATGATGACTTGTCACAGGAATGTGGCAGGTGTTGACAGGACACCACAAGAAGAAAACGAAATGCTGGAAATGAGCTCAAACAAGAGGAAAATGAAAAGGAAATTAGAGAAGAGAGCGAAGTGATTAAGTCAGAGAGTTCTCTCATGGTTAGTTGCCTTTAACTTGTGTCTTTCCACAAGCAAAAGGGAAACAGCTCGTTTTCTTCTTCTGTGTTTTAAGAGATATCAGAGTGAACGTCTGTGATCACAGTGAAGACTGTGTCAGTTTTTCACATCTTTCTGTCATGAAAATCTCACGTATGAATATCATCACACTGACCTTAACATGCATAATCGTTTTTGTTCAGAGAGAATCATATTACCTGCTTTTTTTATCTCTCCCGTTCTCTTTCAGTTTTACCGCACCTCATCATATTTCACATGAAAATACAACGCAAAAGTCTGAACCCATCAATCATTTATTTATGATCTGCTAGGAGAATGGGAAATAGATGCAGTGATTTATTGAAACATCAGCAAATATACATGGAAATAAGGCAAAGCTGTAGACTTTTCAAGCTTGTACAAATCTAACAAGCTTGAAAGTCATTATTTGCTATGAAGGTTTTTTTCGGCTGCTCCTTTGCCACAAGGGGTCCCCACAGCAGGTTTGATTTGAGTTATGTGCCAGATTTAGTTCCTGATGGAACCTCAAATTTGTGTCTCCAGCTCGAATGATCATCTTTGTTCTGAACTCTCTTATGCGAGATATCTTGTCATTTTTTAAAGTATTCTTCAGGAATAGCTCTCCAGGCTTCTTGAAGGACATTCAAAGCTCTTCTTTAGATGTTTTCTGTTTCTTGTTCACCTCTCTTTCAAGGTGATCGCACACTGGTTCAAGAAGGTTGAGGTCCGAGCTCTGGGGAGGCCAATCCATGACTGACAGTGATCCGTTGTGTGTTTTTTTTCTGTCCAGGTATGCTTTTACTGCACCGACAGGGTGTTTGGGATCATTGTCATGGTGAAAAACGAAGAAAGAAATCGCCAAACAGATCTTTCCAGATGGTATTGCATGGAAGCTAATACCTGACAGTACTTTTCTGTGATACTTCATTTCATAATTCCTTCAGTTTTGAGAAGCACTGAATGAAATGCAGATCCAAACTGTGACAGAGCCGCCACAGATGCCTGTAGACGGTCACTGTTGTACCTCTCTCCTAAGCATCTCCATACGATTTGAATCACAAATGAACCTAACATTTCAAAATTTGAAAGGCTTGTTGCCACCCATTTTCAGTCCAGATCTTGTGTAATATGGCACACCTCAGTATTTTCTTTCCCTTGGTTAAGAATGGCTTCTTGACACCCATCCTTCCTTTGAGATCATTTCTGGTGAGGTTTAGTTGGTGAACAGTAGATGGATCAAATCAGAAGCTCAGATGTATCTCTTAGGCCCTGTGTCAGATCTTTCACTCAGTAACAAACAAAAACCTTTCTTTGGACAATGGCGAGGTACAAGTAGCATGAGTGAAAATGCAGCCATTGTGCAAAGAAAAACTCCAGAAAGCCTGGAGAGCTATTTCTCAATACCACTTTAAAAATTATAGTAAAGTTTAGCTTGTTGGAAGCAAACTATAAAGAAACAATTGGTGGCTCAAGAGTTTTGCATAGTATTGTATAACGTAAAATCAGGAGTGGCTCCTTTGTGACTCCTTTTCCACTTGCTTTTATCTAGGAGAGATGAATGGTATGAAGAATGCTCTGGGACAATTAGACAAGGCCACATGGTGCTATAATGACTGAGCCCACTCTCCTACCATGAAATAGACACTGATGTTCCTCCCAGAGGCTCGACACACATAGAATAACAAAGGAACAGACAGAAACATACACACGCTGTACTCGTATGTGTGCATTTGATGGACATGCCATTGCTTGTGAATGTGACAAACTCAAAGGGAAAATGATGATTGAGCAATGCACAGGTAACTTCAGCTTCGAAAATCACCACCAATGGGAAGCTGTTACGTTACCAGGACACCTGGAAATTACAGTTCTTACAAAAGCTGCTATCAGCATATTTGTCTATGACAAGTCTAGTTGTTTCATCGAGGCCTGGGGATGAGGGCTACTTCACATGCTGAGGCTCCATATAGGGAGCTGCATGTGTCACGATGTGAGATCTCAACTGTGTGGCTTCCTTGGAGAGATGGGGACATCATGTTGCCTTGTGGCAAATAATCCAGTTTCTTCATTGTTGCTACTCTTGTTTTCAGTATGACTGTCAGTTTAAAGGAGAAAATACTATTTTTTTTATTTTCATTTATTCAAACAAGACATTTAGTATCTGTCTTCCTATGTTACAAACTGAGGGCTTTTTGCCTGTGAGAAATCTACATCAACAAATACTGCAGTATTACAGCATCATCCCATGGAGTATGCATTATTGGCTGACCATATCTCACAGAAATCATTTGAACCTTTTTCTTTCCTTGATCTCCATCAAATCCTCCAAGGTGTTAAAAACATTCACAGTGAATTTTTGGTACGTTTTCATTCATAATCTTCTTTGCTAGCTTTGGACCGACTCCACATGTATGTGTAAATATGATCTGCCTTGCAGTCCTCTGGTGTGGTCTGGGTTAGTGAGGAATGATAGTTGCTTTTAGCACATAAAGTGTAAAAAATCTGATGCTGAACTACGACAAGGACAGTGAGTCATCATTAAATCAGGCTTCTATAGACTCTGTTTTCAGACTCAGGCAAATGTGATTACATATTCTGAAAAACTGCTCACTGTGACACCAAACAACTCGGCTGTGTTCTCTTTTCAAGTTTCTTTTAAAGATGACAAAAAAAGAAAACAAATGACGAAAGAAAGCAATGACGTTAACGTGCAAATCTTAACCATTAGTAAAACTGCTGTTCTACATCAGACAGCGTGATCGCCAGATAAATCTGTGTTTGTTCTAACGTATAGATATGGCTAGTGTGGCACAAATATTAATATAACGTAAGTTTCTTTGAACATTTCTACAACGGTGACACATTTATCACTCGTCACTCTACACAGTGAAAGGAGGATGTAGCAGGTGGTCAAAGTGTGTATGTTAAGAAGACCACTCGGATCTGTCAAGCCATTCTCTTCTCTCTTACAGGAGACAATTACAGCTAGTCTACAGTTTGCCCTGCTGAATATATCTTTGCTTGTAAGGCAGGATTTGCATGACAGTAAACAGGATTATAATGTACACAAGCTGTCATTGACAGCTATGGCTACAT
>VOQK01043059.1:64374-81560 GCA_015052645.1 Benitochromis conjunctus | reverse complement strand
CGCATGCTATGGTTGGTATTCTTGGGATTTATCTGTAATAATGAGATCGACAAAACACTGGAGTTTGAGTTCTTGTGCACTCTGGATTCCTCAGAGGAAAATATTTTAAAGGCTTGCAGAGAGATAGGTGACAAAGGGGGGAAAAACCTGCATAAGCACACTAGTTAATATGGTGCGCCATCTCTTGACTCTGAAAGAGCTCCAAAGCATCTTAACTTTGACCCCTCAAGTCTCCAAGAATCTTTGGGGAGGGGGACTTGTCTGATAACTCCCATAAAAGTTCAGCTCGCTTGAAGTCTGGTGACTGTTAAAGTTAGAGAATATGATTTATATAGTCTTCAAACCCATCAAACCTTTCAGTGATAGTGGAAGATGCAATTCCCATCAGGAGTGTTTACTCATACTCAGAGCAACTCTGTATTGATTTGCAGTGGCCCTTTTCTTCAAGCTGACCCAAATCATGTCAGGAAAAGAGCTCCACAGCCACACCAGATGCCCCTCACCACAGGGACTCAAAGGTTTGGGTTTTCCCTGTAATTTGTCGGGTCAGCATGGGACGCTCGCTCCATATCTGTGTGAGTGCTAGTGCGCTAGTGGATGTTATTGAAGTTAGTAGGATATCAGCCAGCACTTACAGGAATGCTGCAGCCGAGTCGCCCTCTGCACAAACACAAACTTCCTCCTTCTTTGCCTCACTTCTCCTCCTCCTCCATCCCTCTCCTGTGCTTTTCCATAACGAACTCCACACAAAGGCAAGAATGCGCCAAACTAAACACAAACCAGAGCTGCTCTCTCTCTCTTCATATCACTTGCATGTTGTTGGATGCAGATCTATTTTCCTTGCAGAGAAGAAGAAGTCAGCTGTTCCCTTAGTTGATGCTTCGTGCATCCATACTTGTAACTTATCGGTCAGCTGTTTGCACATACCTGACAGAAAGCTGAGGTTCCACATTCCTCATTGAGGTGTTAGTATTAAATTCAAGGATGATTTCATGTTTCTTTGATGATTGTATGTGTGTGTTTGCACGTTATCAGTGTGTAGTTGACTTAGGGATGGACCTTGGTGCCCAAGTGACCATCGTCTGTGTCTGCACCGGTGGCCTTTGCAGGCTGAAATAATTCTCTTTTATTCCCTGGTGTCGAGAGCCTCTCCAAGGAGACTGAGCAGCACCTCTTTATCACCCCATCATCCCTGCACTGAGTAAATACAAATCCCATAGGTCAAAAGTCCAGCGTTGTCCTCACAGCTCAGCGTTAACACATCATGGTTTCTGTGTACATGTGAGGAAACAGATACAAACAGATCTCGCTCACCAAAACATGTTTTAGAATAGCCATTAAGTTTGATGGCTCAAAGCTGTGGTCGTGGTACAGCGTGCGCCTGGGTGGGCCTCTCCCGTGACCTCTGTTACATAGACCGAGCTTGGAGTGAGATAGTCTTTTTATGGGAATATCTCACACAAAAAATTAAAAGTTTATAGTCTAAAAATTTGGGGGGGGGTTTTTTTAGTTGAGGGAAAAACAGAAAAATGATGTATTTGTGAAGCAACCGTGATGAGAGCTGGGGTGGACTGAGACAAGATAGTCATCCAGGTAGAGAGAACATAGCAAACACAGTCTGACAGCCTGTGATTTTATTTATTTTATTTTTCTGCAAGTTTTCATTGGTCTGAAGTGAAAGAGACAGAGTGTGTGTGTGTGCGTGCGTGTATGTGTGTGTGATCTCTCGTCTGCTTTTTTTCCCCTCCTGTCATAACACAAGAACTCTGCAATCTCTGCGGGGGCTATTTTCCAGCCCTGAGGGTATAGACTTCTTGAAACGCTGATAACAGGATCCTGTAGTTAAAGCTTCAGTGCATTAGCAGAGTGAGCACAGTTTTGTTGTTGTTGTTGTTTTTAAACCTTGTTCGCATACGCAGTACATGTAAGTATTAATGATCGGTTTCCAGTCGTTCCACAGCTCTGTCAAACTTCAAAAAACCTTTCAGCTGGTTTTACTGTCGTCGCTCTTGTAACACCCTATTTGGCCACACAATGAAGCTGTTTGAATAAAATCACATGTTTTTGTTTTACCACTATTATTTAAGGGGAAACATTCTGTGTGGCAAAAACTGCAGAAAAGGTTGGCGCTAAAAAGGATCCACGTTATAATAACCTTTAAATACCTGTAAATAAAGAGTATATTTAATAGTTTATAGAGCATTGTTAATACTTTATCTAAGTATTGTGACTTGCTGTGTGGTTCAAACCATCCCAGAAGTTTTTTTGTGTGTCAATTTTTAGTGGTTTATTAGTTACTTTGCACTAATTAGTCAATATATGACAGTTTATAAATGCAACATGCTGGCTAGCGGTCGCTGCTAACTTAGCACTCAACTATTTCATCCAACTTCTGGTTTAAAAGAAAAAAAACATGGCAGTGTCCAGAATACTAATGTTGAAGCTTCTTTTTGTTTGACTGTTAATGATTAAAATACAAATGGAATAAAATAGACAAAGAATTGAGTGTTATAATGATGTCAAATAAACATAATAAAAAAGCTCCAAATAATAATGGCTTTTAAAACCTTATTGTTGATGAATAAATTGTGGGTACGCAGGACACAAGTTCAGTTTCCTTCAAGAAGATGAGATAAATGTCGTCTTTCAGAATTTGCATTTGTGAATGTGGAAGTTGGTAAAGAGTAAAATCAAAGTGGTGAGGTGAAATGCCTTAGAGCTGCTCGCGATAAAGTCAGTACAACCAAATAAAATGTAAAGGTGTTTTCATTTTTTTTCATAATATCTGTCTAAAAGTAAAATGCAATAACTAAATAGGAGCTCGTCTCTGGGAAAATCTCACAAAAAGAGCACAGTCTATATGTATCACTTTTATATTTGTATAGGAAGTTTTTTACAGGATAAAGTCCATAAATTAATTTAAATATAAGGAGAGGACAGACAGAATGGCTACAAAAACAATAGGAGAAACCTTTTGGGTTTATTGGTAAATTTGTATCTGGTGTGAGTAACTGAACAGTAAACCTTTATTGTTGAACTACTGATTTACCAGGAGAATACTATTAGGTAACTTGTATAGAACTTCACAGAACATCTAACCAGTATAGCTCGTAGTTCTACCCAAGAACACACGTGGAGTTAAAGAAATTGTAATCACGTGGATTAATGATTTATATTCTCTAGAGGAACTATTATAAATGGATCTGATTATTATGAACAAACAAGTTATCTTGCATAAAAGCATGCTATGTTGTATTCACTCATAAAAACAGCAGTATCAATGTATATATATATATAACAGATGAATCATGTTTTCAGGGACATAGAGGAACTTTTGATTATTCGTCATTTGTTTTGGGGGAAAAAAAAGAAAGAAGGCTTATTTTTCTTGTCCTGGGTACAGCAGAATAATTACCTGCTCCAGCAGAACAGAGTGCAGATACTGAATGTTCTTTTTCAGATCATTTAGACGTAGATTTAAAAACCCTGTACAACAATATCTTCCTTACAATTTCATCAGTTATCACAGAGCCACTTGGCACGACCTGCTCCTTGTGGTTATAAAAACATTCCTTTCATGCAAAAGAACAATGTCTACGTAGGAAGTCGGGCATTGTTTTTATTTCACTGTGCTTTAAAACAGAAGAACATTGGTACAGCCATGCAAAAAGTGTGCTGGTATGCAAAATATTTCACACTGACCTGTTTTCACATTGATAATTAACTAGAAGCTATCAGTGTTTCATCCTTTCCTTGTAATTCAAGGGTTAACTCTGGGTTTTCTGTACTATGATAGTGGTTCATTTCTTACCAGATTAAATCTCCATGGCAACTTACTCTGTAAACCTAACCTGCTCCAGATTAGAGGAACTGAGGAACCTATAACATGTCACCTAGATTGTACTTATTGACCTCATATCAAATTTGTATGACGATTAAGCCTATTCAATTCTGTTTTTATATATAGTAGGCTTAACCATCATACTATATCTACGATATATTTATAATTGTTTACAGGTATCCAGTCTAAAGTTTCAGAGCTCCAATGTGCTCTAATTTTACTGGATAGTTTTTATGTTCTTTCATCATCTGATAGTGTCTCTAATTGGAGTAGGTGACACTCATAGGGATCATTTTCTGTGAAACACCCGTTTAAGACTGGTTAAATGCTGCCAACACCACACCTTTAATGGGAACGCATTGGGAAACCCTGGGTTAACTTGGTGAGTTGATAACCAACTTGTTTATCCTGATTGCACTTCACTTCCTAGTATAGGGCCCAGAGGTGGGATAGCCTCAGAATCCTGCGTCCTCCCTCCATTGCCCTGAATCCTTTGGGAAATTGCTCCTAGTCAAATCTGAGGAGTGAAGGTTCGATACTGATCAAATAAAGGAAAAAGCAAAGAAGAAAGGAAGCTTTTAAATGCTCCAAATGACTGCTTTAACTGCTGCTGAATGACATATTTCCTTGTCTTGAAAATGGAAAAAAACATCAACAGAAAAAATATCTGTAGAGAGGAAATCTCCACATATTCTAGCTTACGGTACTACACGATTCAACCACCTGTTCGGTTCAGTTCAGTTTTATTTAGATAGGCCCAAATCACAACAACTGTGATATTGTAAGGTAGAAAACCTACAATAATACAGACAAAAACCCCAACAATCAGGCGATACCCTATGAGCAAGCACTTTGTGACAATGAGAAGGAAAAACTCCCTTTTAACAGGCAGAAACCTCCAGCAGAAACAAACCTCCAGCTCAGGGAGAGGTAGTTATCTTCTGTGACCAGTGGAGGTTTAGGGGAGACAGGCTGTTGCCAAAAAGTAAAATATTTCTCCTTTCGCTCCCAGGCTACACTGTGTCTGGCTCTGCTGGCCAGACAAAGGCGCACATATTCTAAACTTCCAGCTATCAATAGGTGTATCCTGTTTTAAGCCCCCAAGGGCTTGAGCTTGCACTTCCAGGGACCCACTAATCAGCTGTGTTTGGAGTCAAAACAGGGGCATGGCTCTATTTGTGGTATGAGATTTTAGGGATGCAGGAGATGAAGGTGTGACGATAGAGTGTTTGGATAGATGGAAGAAAGTAAATGAGCTCATGATAGGGGAAGACAATTTGCTGGATAAAGAAATGAAGAAGTCATAAATGAGAAAGAGAAAGGAGGTGAGAACAGTGCACTGTATAGCTTTAGGTCCTTGACACTTTGTGTCCAGTAACACCCTTTTGACCCAACTGCTGTCTGTGAGCTCCCTGTGGTCTCTGATCATCTGACCTTACAAATACAGCTCCCGAACACACACGTGCATACACACACCTTCAAATCTCAAAATAGCTACAGTTAATAGCAGTTCCCCAGAGCCCGCAAGCAGGATGTTTCAACAGTCTGAGACCAGCCACTGCATGCAGCACAGCGCAGCTCTTTCATCGCCTTCTTCCGGATTCTGATTGGAACGGGTGTTTTTTAATTTAAATTTCATTGAGTACGACTGTTTACAGCTCGCCGTCTGCTTGTGGGTTAGAGTCGGATATGGGAGCGAGTTATAGCGAGAGGGTGGCGGGGCAATATCCACACGCTTGTGGAAATCCATCGCACGCAGATGTTGAAAACATGTGGAAGCACTGGCTGCAAGTTTCACACACAGCAATTAGTGTAGAGCTAAACGATGTGTGTTCGCGTGCATCCTTTATGCACGAGCTTCCCTGTTAAGCGCTTGTAACAGCCAGCTGTACACAAGTGGGGGAGATTTCCATGACAAAGTTAACTGGAGGGGTAAATGTATTAAAGTTGAGCGGAGAAATTCGCACTGCTGACTTAATTGTGCCAGTGCTGATGATAACCTTAATTAAGCCCATTTTCTCATGAATGATTTTCTGATTGCTTTTTTTTTTTTTTAAAGATTGAATGAATTTGTTTTCTGGTAACACATACTAAAAAAGATATAGTATGTGGAGCTTCATAACAGACTGAGAGGTGCAGGTATCCCCACAGAAGTCCACTGTGTTCCTGGGATTTGTAAGCAGCCCTTGCAGCCCTACTATCTAAACATGGTCTCTCTTCTATGTAGGCATGGACTCATCTTGACACACTTGACAGACAGGCCTCTTGAGTTTTGTGTTTCATACAGATATAGTGGTTTATAGTCTAATTCTGATTATCTTATCTCTGACTGCACATTTCTAAGCTCAACATGTCTCCATGACATTAACGCTTAGCTAGTTTGCCTTGCCTCCACAGAGCAAAGACTGCTCAGAGGATCGGGCTTTTTCAATTACAGAGATTTGAATTTGCTCCATGTCAGAGCATGTTATGTCTGTCTGCTCTTTGATGCTCTGGACCGCTTGCGTTTCTCTTCTCCTTTGTGTGGGGTTGGGATGCGAGCCTATGCTTTGCACAGCAGGAAGTGCTGTTCCTACGCTTGTTCTTCAATTACTGCGTGCGCTTAATACAGTCAACCAGCCTGTTAAGCAGCAGACAGCTAATTTAGCACAGCTCAGCTTGATGAGCGAACAGAAAAGACAGCCCTGACAAACACAGCTACTGTGTGTGCGTGTCTGTGTGTGTGTGTGTGTGTGTGTGTGTGTGTGGCCTGTTAGGATATGCTCTAAATGCAAATATCATATTAGACACATGTCACATTTGATGCAGTTTTTGGTCATGTCATAGCAATCCTGAGCCACTTCAGTCCTTAATTAGCTGAAACCAGAATCTTTGAATACATAAATATTTCCATCCTGAAGCCAAAGTTGGTGCAACATCAAAACTTCCCCAAAAGTTGGTATGGAAAAGGTGCATAATTGTCATGGTCTGTGTGTAGGCAGGCAGGAAAAGGACCCAAAATGCAGACTCACAGGTACAGGAGAGGAACTTAAAATGCAGCTTTATTGCTGGAAAACAGGGGAAAAAATACAAAAACTAGACTGGGAAAAACTAACTAAGGAATAACACAGGCAGGGTTTTCAGACAGTCAGGTTTACAAGCAGGCGGGATTACAGACAGGAACACACAGCTGGTAGAGGGTACGACGCGACAGGGAACTGAGACATAAATACACAGACAGATAACGAGGTAACTCAGAACACACGGGGAGCACAGCTGATACAAATGACAGAGACGAGGGCAAAACAGGACACACTCACAACAGGCAGACTTTCACAATAAAACAGGAAGCTCAACCACAAACAGAGACAGACTCAGAAACACGGGATTAACACAGGGAATGAACAACTCAGGGAACACACAGGCAGGGATGACAGAAGACAGAACAGAGGAAACACAGAACAACGTGAGGAGCAAAACCAAAACCTGAAATAATACTAACAGATGCACACAAGTCACACCCAGAATCAACCAAAACCACACAACATGAACTCAAAAACAACAACAAAAACAGATAAACAGTAAATGCAGGGTCGCAGACCCAGGACTGTGACAATAATGGAGATTTATGTCAAACTTTGTAAAAAGAATCATATGTTAAGAATTTCAAGATTTTGGTAATATCCTAATCTCAACAAACTGGTCATTGCACCTATTAAAAATGATGCCCTACTATATATGTGTGTGTGTGTGTGTGTGTGTATGTTTAAAGTCACGTAAACTACCCACATTTATCGCTAATCTAATTTATTCCATTAGAGCTCATTTAACTGCTCTAACATGTCCTAATTAAAGCCGTGTCCCCACCGAGACCTCTGAATGTGTCTAGATATTTTGTTGTACAAAAATCTTGAGTCTTCATTTCTTTATATTATGCTTGGAAAACACAAACTAAGTTCAGAAAACTGTTGGAACATGTGCAAAGATGTATGAAAAAACAGTATATAAGGCAAAAACAGTTTGTACAATTTTTACAGGGCTTTACAGTCAATGGAGTTGATTTATCAATGGCCTCTGTCGAGATGATCCCACACTGCTTCAATAATGTTAATGTCCAGGCTCTGCGGAGGCCAATCCAAGGCTGAAATGCAGCCCCAAACCATGACAGAGCCTCCACCGTGTTTTACACATGGCTGTGGACGCTCACTGTTGTGAGCATGGCTTCTTGAAAGCCACCCTTCCACTGAGATCATTTCTGATGAGACTTTGGTGAACAAATTCAAAATACAATTTAAAGTTGTTCCTTTGCCAAGTTGTCTGACATCTGCAACATTAATTCATCCCTTGAGCTGGCGCGAATGCTATTTTTATGCTTGAGTGACAGCAGGTCAGCGTTAAGTGCTGTGACAAAGAAAGAAAGAAACAAGCAAACAAAAAGTACATTCCTCAGAAAAATGGTCAGGTACATGGAGTGGAGAGAAAAAGCAGCTGATGCCTCAAAAATCTTTGAAAAGCCTCCAGAAAGCCTGCAGAACTATTGCTCAAGACCACATTAAAAGTTAAAACAACCTCTGGCTGCTTGGAAACAAAATGTAAAGAAAGTATGGGTGGGTGAAGCCTTTTGTATATTGCTGTATATACTCAAGTTGCAGTCCATCAGTAGTTTAACTCTGAGATGTTTGTTCTAAAATTAGCATAGAGTAGAACTAATACATAAGTTCACCCACCGGCTAACATCTGATCTTTCTGCTGTCTACCTGTGAGCTAGCACTTTGCAGTGACGGCTGTCTGAAATCTGCGAGGACTTGCATGCTCGACATCACTCACATTCCTCTTGGACGTGTCCAGATATGCTTGTTCTGTGCACATTCACAGTTTCTGACTCCGCAGCTCTTTCGAAACGTATTCAGATGAGTGTGTTGTCATATCACGAAGGTCTGTGTGTCTGAGTTTAGAGGGAAAACTGAAAACAGCGCGAGAGACATAAGATAACATATCCCAGATGAGTTTAGTAAATGGGTGAAGGCTGTGTCATATCAAATATAAAATAAAAAAAATAAAAGGGCTTATTTTTGTTCTTATGAAAGTTTAAACTATTGTGTATAAGCACTGAAAGCATTCATAGTCTGCTTAAAGCCTTTGCTGAAGTCGCTGAAAGCATTAGGTTAAGGTTTGAGCTCGTGATGTTGTTGTGTTTCATCCCCGTCAGAAGCTTTTCTTCTTGTAGAGTGTGTTTAGAGTTGATTTTGGTTCACTCCAGTTTAAGCCCGTTTGGCACCACAAGCTCCAAACCTTTATTTCTATCACGCTGCCTGTGTCAAAGGTCAGCCTGGTCAGTCCGACACTTCGGAGTCTGTCTCCTTCCTCTTTGAGTTTCTTTTTGGTCTCTTGATTCTTCAGTTTGTGTTGAAAATGAAAGGTTGGGCGAGTTTTAAAAGCAATAATGATGTTCTGACATGATTTGCACTTTAAGATCTAAAATGCATCGTACACCACTCTTGTGAAATAATATGGGGGGAAAAAAAATCGTTTTCTTACTGAGGAAAGAAGAACAATGCCACCCCCATATGTAGCCTAGCAGACTGAAGGGAAACCGTCTAGTCTCTGTCCAAAGCTTGAAATGCTTGTTCAGCTCCTATAAAATGATTTGATAAATGATTTAGGCAAGCCCAATACAGCGTGGTCATTAGTTGGCTTTGGAGGTGCTGATTAGTGAGTTTATTGGATTGATGTTTTTACAATTCTAAGGCCAAACATTAAGTCCTCTCTGTGTTCGCAGAGTCTCCTCCAGAGAGGACAGGACGCCGCCGCAGTATGCCCGGGTCCTCGGACAAGAGCACACCCTCCATGGAGCCTACGTCCACCGCTGCCACGCCTTTCAGAGTCACCGTGAGTACTGTGAGTTTGTCTTTGTTTTTCTTTTTCCTGTCTCTTCTTTGTTTTCTTCTCTGACTTTGCCATTTTCTCCCCCTTGATGTGCCTTAGCAGGCTGTTTCTTTTTTTTTTCTTCTCTTTTTCTCAAAGCTCGTCTGGCATCCAGATGGAAGGATGCCAATCTGAAACTCATTTACTTTAAGTGTTTGGAACGGGGCCTTTGATGTTTGGCGTCTATGCAACACAAACACGGTTTTCACAATTTGGGTTTCTACTCAGCATTCAAACCTTCATTGATTTTTATTTCCCTTCATTAAATTTCTTATTCTCATTCGAATAGTTCAAGTGAGCTAAGGCGCGCACATACCCCCACACCTGTTCGTGCACGGCATCCGTCCGACATCTAGCACGCTTGTCCTCTCCTCGGTCAAGCGCGCACACAAATGCAGAGCAGCGCTTTGCCTGTCATGTTGCATAATTCTGCTATGCTTTCTGCCATGTTTAATTCAGCAGATAAACAACCAGTTGATTAAGCAAAAGCATCCTCTATGAGTCATCAATTTAAAGATAATTAGCAATTAGCGGCGCACATTTCCATTAATAAATAATGAGCAGGGAGAGATGTCGCCCCAGAGGTGAACTGTAAACAGTCAAAGTTAGGCCAGCAGAGCCACACGCGCTCAGTAATTAGTCTCTCATAAAGAATATTCTAACTTTGTATAAACTGTCAGCCTTTGCAGGTACACCAGTGGACTTAGTTAAGAGCTTCACACTCTTACATCATTCCTGAAACCAGAAATTATATATTTGCTTTCTTTCATTTCCTTGTTTTCCCCCACCGTCAGCAATATTCTGCGCTCAAATGACTCTAGTGCTCTAATAAAAGCTCACAGTCAATGTAATAACAATAACCAGTAGACCCACTAGTGCTGGACCACCTGCAGGGTGACAATAAAGTCTGTTACTCATATAAGACGATCACAGACTGCCAACTTAGAGATGGTGAAACTCTAATCTGTCCTTATGAAAAGATGGAAATGGTACTGGGACAGGTGTGTGTGTGTGTGTGTGTCCATGCGTGCTCGTTTTCTGACCTTTTGATTACCATTGTTATTGTTACAACTGTAACCAGACTTCCTGAAATACAAAAAAGGAAAGGAGAACTGAAAGCTCTCAGAGAGCAATATAAGAACGAAATGAAGAAGTAAGAGCTGGGAGGAGACGGAGAGGCTCAGGTAAGATGGGCCAGACACTGAGTAAGCATCTCCTCAGCAGCTCCTTCGTACTTTCCAAAGGAAAAGGGTGGAGGAGTGCAGCACTACTGGCCACATGACCACTTAACTGGCTTCTGATGTTTTATTGATGAGCAGCAGTAACTTTTTGTGTAAAGAAAACAAGCTTCCTCGGGGGACATTTAACCCTCTCCTGCACTTTTCCCTATACTGCCCCCCTCTGGCCACTGTTGGTGTCTCACCAAAAGTTCCCCTCACAGCAGCATTCATGTTATAAGTAACATTTGACCATTATTTTTAGTGACCAATGTTTTCTGCTTAAATTACTTAAGTATAGCAATATGATTTTACAAACACAGAGAGTGGTAGATCATACAGATACTTCTACACTAAAGATAGATGCAATATAGATTAAGATACAACCATATTGTTATGTAGATAACCTTGCTGTCCACACTGTAGACAGTATGCTGCTCTTGGCCTCTTCCTCCTAGATAGAGAAGTGAAGATCATGTTTTATGCTGATGATGTCTGTTTCCTACTGACTAATCACTGCAAAAACAGGACATACTGGAAAAGAGCTTAATAACAAGTCCAAGTAATCCTTAAAGACAGAGACAAGATGTATCTTGATGACAAGCATGAATAAAATATACCACAACCTATGAGGCAGTAAATAACCATGGCATACACAGCGCCACACACATTTTACATTTTTGTGCACATACCTTCTGTTATTGTCGTAGCATATGTGCGTATGTCTGTTTCCTAACTCGTCTTAGACACGTTAATCAATCTGGATTAAACCTACTATATAAACTGCCTAGGGTATGATCTATATACACTCAAACGTTTTTGTTTGTTTTAAATTTACGTTAAAAAAAATAAATGGCGTGAGTCATTTGTGTTGTTGCAAGGAAACTCAGCATTTTGGCAGAAAAACTCTGGCTTTTCGTTGAGTTAATTCAACATTTTAGAGTAACACAGAGTCAATTTCCAGGGAGTTGGTTAACACGGCTGGGTGGAACCACATTGCATAACTTGAACTGGAATTTGACGTTTTTGTGGCTTTATTTTAACATTTTTCAGCGCTCACTGTTTCTAATGTGGGAAAAAGGGAGGCATCTAGGACTGAAAAACAAGTGATGTAAGGTGTGAAAGTAATTTTTCTTCATAGCACCATTAAATATTTAATATTTATATTATTTTAAAAAAATCACGAGATTCTCAGAGAGTGAAGTGGGAACTTTAGATACAACCGACTCTATTAAATTACCCATAAATCAACCATAACAGCATATTAACATTATTGTTATTGATAGTTTCATGCTAATCGAGTTCTTTGAATTGAAACTTAATATTGAATGGATGGACAGATGGATAAGATGCAGACATGTTGGAACGCAGACAGGAAGACAGGCGGTGGTTTTCCTGCATCTTCTACTTTTTTAGCAATAACACACCACCCCACACTTTTCTTCTACAGTGAAAAGAGTTGTGGTGACATCTAAAGTAGTCCTCCTAGGCCTTGAGCTAAATCTGTCAAAATGGTTTTTTGTCACGTACTCTGCAGCGACTGGATTCAGTATCGGCAACGTGCACGGTGCAATCCATGCGCACGCAAAAGCACAATTTCTCTGAAACAATTTCTTGCCAGCAGGCAAGACCAAAATCTTTCAAAGGCAAGTCAAGAATAGTGGCAAATTTTCAAAACGTGACTGTAAAAGTTACAACTTGGCACTTTCTAATGTGCAGTGCTTGTTTAAAGAGCAGACAAACAAATCTTATCTAAGTCTCTCACGTCCACGTCCTGCTGATTGCGCCAGCTGAGTGGATTGATTTGACTTAGGGAGAGAGAGGATAAAGAGCTAACTCCATTCTCCCTGCCTTCTAGCCCCTCTTAGATAATAGCAGGGGGTCTAATTGGACAGGTAGGTCTCTTGTTTTCATCAGGTTGTTCTAGAGGAGGACAAGAGAGCTTGACGTGAAAGCAGGGAACACCCTGCTGATTGTCCAGGCACTGATTCTATCAGCCCCCATTAAGGGAGCCTGGAATTGCCAAGCCAAGGGAATAGCATTAACTCGTTGTAAGCATTTACTTTAATTTCAAGAAGAAAAAAGCCCAATTACACAATGAGCTGAACTCTTAGTGCTGATTTAATGAACTCGGACAGGCTGAGATTACGATCAAGAATGCAGGCCGGTTATACAATCGCACACAAGCAGGCATGTACAGAGCTGCACTGTAAACAAGTATCGTATTAATTATAGATGGACTCTTTTGACAGACATTAAGTTTCAGGGGCCTAGAGCAATAAAGGACAGACGGGGTGCTGAAAACCAAGCACGATGAGCAGAATATTTTATTACCATCTTACCCATTAGCTGTGAACTGTGGCAATATGAATTGATTAAAGAGCTCAATGAAATTAACACTAACGTGCGAAACTATAACACCTCCGTTTAGGTTTCTGTGTAAATAGGAATTTGCAAAGGGCCTGACCTCAGAAGAAAAAACATGTAACGCTGATGAAGACCAAGCGCAGCATTGTTGAACGAGAAACGAATCAATGTAAAGATCTCAAGCACTGTTACGCTGAGCTCGCCTGGAGATTGTATTCTCATTAGCGCGTTGCTTTGGCGTGTTGCAGAGTGACGGCGTGATGTATGCCCTCTCATTAAGGTGTCAGGTTTTGTTTTTTGTTTTGTTGGCATTGCTCGCCATTTTCCCTCTGAGAACCTACAGCAGGATATAATGGGAAGAGGTCAAGCGTCCCACAGCGATGTCAGCCATCTCTGCTTACTGTATGATAATTGGCATCCTACAGTTTGGTAACATTTGTTCAGACAAACACCAGGATTATTAACCACGGGGAGGACCGAGCTTATTTGAGCATCTGTCGTTTCAAGTGGCGGCTGGATTCTCTCCCGTCGGCTGTTCCTCCGCTTTAGCCCCTATCCGCCTGCGACCTTGTTACTCGTTTACTATTCTTTTGCTTTCTCCCTCATTTAATTTCATTCTGTTGCTTCTTCTATCAACTCATGCGCTGCCACTTTCACATCAGGCTCCACTTTTTTTTTTCCCCATTTATCCTGCTCCTGTAGCTCATCCCTTTTCGACTGGTCCCACCTTTATTTCTGCTTCCTCTTCTTTTTCCTCTCTGGAGGTGCTGAAGGCAAATTCAGTGCTAAAATTTTCTGGACCAGATTCCACTGTATCTCGTTGACCCCTTTGGGTCTAAAGCTAATGTTAATATAGGCATCAGTCATTCTTCAGAGGAATAGGTTGTTCTCTTCTGCTCACCTGTATCCTTTCCAATTGCTCTGCGAGGTCTTTGACAGGTTAACTGAAATATGGAGCAATGTCGTGTATTTCTTTTCTATGATTTTCTTTTTTCCCTCTTCTCTTTTAATGTCATGTCACTGTCTGCGTACACCGGGGAGGGGGAAATAGAGAAATTATAGCTTTGTGCGTGTCTCTCTCTTTTTTTTTTCCTTCTCGATTCTAATTTTCTTTCTGCTCCATTCTTCCGAGGCCATCTATCAGGGGGAGGGGAGAAGTAAAAACAAAATGAGCAGCCACTAATCAATCCACCTTGCCTACAGGGACGTGTTTCTATTCACTGACTTATTTCTGCAAATGGAAAGGGGGGTGGGGGGCATTTTAATTTGTTAGCTGTGAATATACCAACAGTAGCAAGCGCCCCCCCCCCGCACACACACACACACTCTAGGGCTTACGAGGAAGAAGCGCGGTTTTGTGAATGATGATGTGTTGAAATGCAGAAAGGTGCGTCTTTTTGGTCAGAAGGTCAAAATCTTTTACCTTTTTTTTTTTTTTAAGACTTCTCGTCATGTCGATAACCGCGGTGCTACACGCATTCCAGCTGCGCAGTGTCTGACTCATATTTGTCATTGTTTTCTATGGGCGCCTGTGCTAATTTAACCACATGCCCACATAAAACCACATGCTCATGCACTCACATACACAGACTGAATGAATTATGTATTTATACAACTAATAATATACAGGAGAGCGAATTAGATTGAGGAAAAAGGGGCCCTGTCAAATGCATCAGGTGTCTCGCTCTCTAACAGCAGTGACTCAGCCCCGTTCATTTAGCTAATAGCCCCTGAACAGAGTTCATTGGTGGCAGGTAGCAATCGTCAGCCATTCGCTGCCCACCTGTTTGTTGGCTTACGCACATATGTTGCCAGGTATTGTTAATATAAGGCTAATATATAAGGTTAATATAAAAAATCAATGTGATTGTTGTTATTCAGTATGCACAAAACCAATTCAAATGTAATTACAGCACAGTTAGAATAAATATTAAACAGTTGTTCTGCATTGTTTGAGCCCACTTCCTGAGGTTAATAAAAATTAAAAAAAACCTTATAACCAACCCACAGTAATCTGTTTCGTGTCGACATTTAAATGCATGATATCACACAGCCTTTATAATTCTTTATATAGCAATACCATATCTGTGCACATTAGCTGTGTCCTGCTTCAAATTGCTTCAAATAATCGACAAGAGCTGGAAATTTTTATGTCTGCCACTGATTCTTAGTCCAGTTCATGTGTTTTTGCGACATGCAAAAACACATCATTTGTTGCGTTTTTCCATCATTTATAAAATGATGTTTTATTGCTCATTTTCAGCAGCCAATTCCCAAAGAAAAACTTTGTAAGACCTTCAGAAAAGCTGGAGAACTATTTCTCAAGACCGCTTAAAAAAAAAAAATAGCAAAAAAGTCTGGCTACTTGGAAGCAAAATCCAAAGAAATGAGGGGTAAATCGAGACTTTTGCACAGCACTGGACCTCTAGAGTCACATAGGGAATTGTGCTATTGTTTTCGTGGGCTGTCAGGTTCTTTGAGGTGTTAAAATCGATTCTGTGCACTTTTATATTTAGTTTTTTGGTCCTTTTTCCAAACATCTTCCTCAAGTTGTCTCGCTACCTTCTAGAAATTCAGATGCGGCTGAGAGTAGCTCCTCCATTTCCTTTGAGCGTTGCGTTTTGGGACGGTAAGTGCGCACCAACTGCACACTCAAAAAGAACTGTTCTTCTGTGTGAATACTGAATACTGGCTGTTTAAAGTACAAACTCTCCCCTCAGCATTATACTAACAGTACAGTAGCAGTAGTGCTGTCACCGTACTTCCCCGTCTAACTTCAACCTTGAAAAAAATAAGTCTATCCCACGCGACGCGAGATACCACACACCACGTATGCACCCGCTAACGATACACAAACATTCTTATGACTGGCGTGAGCTTAAATATGTTGTCATTAGCAAGTCTTTGTTCCTAGGCCAGAGTGTCTCCTGGATGACAGGTGTTGTTCATCAGGATGCCGGGGCTCCTCTGTGATCAGCTGTCTGGAAGTCACTCTAATTATCCCTATCCCACTGTTGCCTGGGGCGACCTGTTCACACTGTAGGTAGTAATTATACAGGTGTTTTAATGGCGTGAATGGGAAGCAAGGTGGTCTTTTAGCCTCTAGCTTGTATAAGAATATGAAGATGAATCACTATAGGTATTAGGTATTTTTAACTACTTTGTTTCCTGAAGGTGCTCAGTGGATATGGAGCCTATTAAACAGCTGCCTGAACACCTGATCAGTTTAACCACTAAACCAGTTTACTACTTTTTCCTATATACAGGTGTACTTTAAAACTCCCTCATCTTTGTGCTTTTCCCCAGAGATGCCATATACACCCTCTTAATTAAGAGTCCTTTTCTTAGTCTCAAATAATGTTCCTCGCAGTTAAGTCTTTAAAAACAAAAAGGCGATAAAACAACCAGGTTTTTTTTTTTTGTTTGTTTTTTTTGTCTCTCCAAACTTGCAACATCATACTGTTTATGCACCACGTCTCATTATTCTCTCGCTTTTAATGCCAGCCAACAGTTGCCATGGAGACGGCGAGTCGCTTGGGGGAGTGCGATTGCAGATGTTAGAAGAAGCAAACAACTCACACAAAGAAGACTGAGAAAACTAATAAAGGGTGCATCAATAGAAACACAGCATTGGGGGGGGGTTATGTATCTGTCACCGATACATAATTAGCGACGTGGGGAAAAACTATAATTTCGTCATCCATATGATCTGCCCTCTTTTTGTGTGTGTGCTCTTTGAGGATATTCTTTTAGTCGAGTTTCTTTTTGTGACAATATGCTGGTAGTTTAATGTCTCTGTGCTTGGGAAATGCTTTGTGCGTCTAACCTTGCACTGACTTTTCTTCCTAGCGTGAGCC
>VOQK01043059.1:8200-18428 GCA_015052645.1 Benitochromis conjunctus | reverse complement strand
GCTTTGTTGTGATTGGCTGACCTTCACAAATAGAACAGATGGGTAGGGGTGCAGTGTTCACAGCTAGAGCTGTGTGCCTAACGACCATGTTAGGGCTATCCCCCCAAAATGCCAAATGTAGAAAAACTGCTTGAAATTTAGCATTTAAAAGCTATATTCTTTTAATTGCAATTCAGGGATTAGTATAATTATTTGAATTTTATGTGTGAGAAATCCAGTTCTTAATAATTCTGCAGGTTTCTGGTGCTGGTAGGGCTCGACATAAGGCCCTCTCTTACCCTGTGGGAAATGGTGTTTTGTCTGTACACTCAAGCAACACCATTTGAAGTTCCCCAATGACAATAACAAGCCATCTGCTGTATTGGAATTGCCTGGAGAAGTTCACCTTCCCCTTTTTTTTTTTTTTTTAAAATGTGGAAATATCCACTACTGGCATTATTGATCACGTCCTCTTGACACCTCGGGAAGATTATGTTCTAATTTTGTTGCCACTCATCTTAGCTGGCTGTGGGAAGCGACGATAAGGAGAATTCATTTGGATGATAACTGGCCAGAGGACGGGGGTGTTCCAGTTATTACGCTGTAGCGCTTTATGTCACAGCTCCTCGAGGTAAACTAACGGTCCTGCTTAAGAGGGAGAAATATGTGAGCCTCTCCTCTGTGCATTCTCTATGGTAAATTGGTAAGTCAGCCCGCAGCACAGCTTCACTTGTGTTAAGTGTTTTATTAATGTTTTTTGCACTGTCATCAGCAGGTAGCGGTGGTCATTGCGCAGCTGTGGCACACAGGCACAGTCGGCTTGCGCAAACACAATATAGTGTGACAAATGATTTACCAACGTAACATAAAGGGCTCGGGTAGTTTTTGTATTCCTTTGGGCTTTTTCATTGTGGCTTGGAATGAATCGGTTGTCCCTTGATGGGGCCGGTGAGCATTCACAACATGATGGCTGTTTGTCAGTGGATACCCTCCCCATTAACAGGAATAATGTGATTAGTGTATAGTACACACAAGAGGGCACACTGAGGACAGTGTAGTGTGTTGGCCCCTTCAGCAAACTGGAAATAACTGTAAAGCACATCAGTGTCCTTGCTCTTCTCATTGTCTCTTGTGTATTTGCCGTATAGATGTGGCACATCATACCTTTTGACTTTATAATCATTCCGGCAAGATTTTTACTGACCTTCCCCCGACAGCGTGGGGTGACACGAGCGGCGAAAGCATTTAAGCAGCATTTTCTCCAACAGGAGGGGAAAGCTAAATAAGGGAGATGAAGACAGAGCATACAGAGTGGTTTTGTTTCACCTTGTAGCAACACTGTTTTTGACTATGGAGCCAGACAGCAGCAGGGAGGGAAAACATTCAGCTCTACAGTGATGCTCGGCACACATTGATCTTGGAAGTCTTTTGACATATCTGCTCGCACTAAAAATACCTGCAGTTTCACTCTCTTCTGCTCTCTCTGCTCTCTCTCTGGCTGTTTTTAAAAATAGTTAATTTCCTTGCTTTTACCTGCCTAGCATGTATGCATGCATGTGCAGAGAAAGACATGCAAGTAAACGACACGAACACATGGTGCTAAAACGGGAAAAAATATGAAATTATGAAATGTAATATATATGCAAGTTCTGTTTGATGTTCCCAGCTTTGGCAACATGCTGAGCCTCACTCAAAGTGAGCTTCAGTTCGACTAGCTAGGCCATCTCAATTTTGTGCTAGGTCACTTTTGATCTTTGAGTTCCCTGTCCCCTCAGCGAAAGTGCCTGCATTTGCTGCACTTGTAGGCACTAAAGGCGATGGTCATGAAAGCCAAAAAATAAATAAGAATGTGGTTCAGTCTCTTTTGTCATAGAAAGATGTGACACTGTGGTTAGTTTGGGCGGTCGGTCCAGACTGAAATACCTCAACATGTAACGGAGGGACTTTCTAACACGGATGATCATGCTCCAATATATACAGATATATTAATCTTCTGAAGAAATCTGGATTTTTGGAATTAATGAAGGTATAGATTATACAAAGGTCAAGATTTAATGAAACTAAATTGGAATCTAATGCTAATTACCAAATGTTTTTATGCTAATGCAATAATCATGGTCACTGGGATACTTGGCAAACATCAGCATTCTTGTACATCAGTGTGAATATTAGCATACCGAGGGTTGGCTCAAAGCACTGCTGCACCCAGTGCATTTTCACAGACACTCTAACAAGATGTTGACTTTTAATTTTGCCTTTAAACAAACCTTCAGTGAGTTAATATTAATCTTAGTGGGGTATGTGTTCTGTGTTGTTTACACCAAAAACAAACAAACAAAAAAACACCTGCAGTAGAAACAGGCAGGAATGACTCGTCCACATCTAATGACTTAATATGAGCCTTGCGATCAAGGTCTTGGTCCTTTGTGGGTATAACGTTTTAGGACCACAAGATGCATCCCTGCAGAAATAAAACCAGGGGTTAGATCCAGAGCATGTTTTTTTTGCAGCTGATGACATTAGCTGTAAAAACCTGGTCAAATCTATCATCGTAATGATTATCTGCACCAGCAGCTAAATCAGGAGGGTTGCAGGCTTTCCGGTTTTTGTGTGCAATGACAAACTTCTGTGCCAACGGGAGGAACCGCTTCCATTTCCGTCCAGCCTCTGGTCCTCTCTGTCAACCCAATGTGACCCTCACAGGAAGAGCTGCAGGGCTACAGTGCTGTAATATTATCCACCAGAGTCCACAGGGGGGAAAGACCAGAGGGGGCAGCAAGTGATGGAAAGATGAGGAGAGTGAAGAATGCAGTTTAGAAAACAAGGTTCATTAGTCGAAATTTAATGTTGATGATTTTTGCACCCAAATGTATTGTTTTATTGTTTGTTTGTCTTTTAATTAAGTGTTTTTAACGATATTCAAATTAAGAACACAATTTGTCACTTTAAATGTTTAGCTACTACCTTGTAGTGTGGGGATCATTACTCTTAAAAACAAAATGTATTACACATTGCTCCTTACTTTTCTTAAAAGTAATGCAGTACGCAACGTAATTACTCACCAGACAAAGTAATTGGTTACACCACTCGTTCCATTACTTTCTTGTTACGCCATCAAATGACCTAAGATGCAAAGTCTCATAATTACCATTTAACAATATAAACCTTAGACTACAGTCCTACACTCCAACACAAATCCCTGTCCTAATAAGGAGACACGCAGCATCTCTCTTGTAGTCTTAAGGTGTGAACACAAAGCTGACAACACGAAGCAAAGATGAAAACAACCAAATGAGACTTCAAAGTTATCGCCATAGTGATTTTACATTAGAAACATGAACAGGCAGAAACGGAGCGCAGCGCTGCAAACCCGATTGCTCATCACTGCTTTGATGCCTTGCTCTCTGTTACATTACTGTTACTTAAAAATAGAACGTGATTACATCAATCAAGTTACTTTGTGTTAATGCTGCTGTCTTGTAGTTTACATGCTGTTACATGGATAGCAATACTTGAAGTTATTTTTTTTTGTCCTGTCTCTCTGCTCTCACCTTCAACCGTTAATGGTAGATGGCTGCCCCTCCCTGAGCCTGGTTCTGCTGGAGGTTTCTTCCTGTTGAAAGGGAGTTTTTCCTTCCCATTGTTGCCAAGTAGTTGTTTATAGGGGGTCGTCTGATTGTTGGGGTTTTCTCGCTATTATTGTGGGATCTTTACCTTACAATATAAAATAAAGCACTTTGAAGCAGTTGTTTTGATTGAGGGCTATGTGGATAAGATTGAAATGAATTGAACCACCAACAAGTAACTTCTGTGTTATGTGATTTCCAATAAATCCGAGTAGCTCCTCAGTCTGTGAATGTAGCTCTGATAAATATTGTTTTTAGTCACAGGAGAGGGAGACAAATGAATAAACGAAAAGCATTTATGCCGAATTGAAACCTTCGTCCATGCTCTGTTGGACATCAGTGGAATCAAATTCAAGACACCATGAAAGAAAAGAATAAGCACTGCTGTGAATTCATTTCAGTAGTCTGAATTCTGTCACGTACATTTTCTACACCCAACACAGCATAGTGTGCATTTATTCTAGCCACTGAATGTGAGGTAAATTGATCTGTCAGTATGAGAGACGCATATAGACAGTTTTAAAGGGAAAGAGTTCAGAAGAGCACGTCGTTACTGAACATCTTTCTTTTTCTCTTAGTTCTCCTGCCCCATTACTTCCTTTTAAGGTATTTTATTGCTCTCACTGCTTGATGTCTTCTTTATATTGCCATAGAAACACACACACAAAAAAAAAAAAATCTCCGAGCCAGTGCAAAACATAAACACGACCCCTTTTTTTGTGTGCTTCTCCTCTCTCCCTCTTTTCAAGTCTCGGCGTTAGCCTTGCAAAGCACAGCAGTTGGAAAGTGTGCCATTTAAAATATCAGTGCTTCTTGTTGTCTTTGTCTGAGGCTCTTGCAATGAGAGCCCTGATTGTTATCGTGCAGATTATCACGTCTCTTCAGGCCTCAGAGGCCGTGTGTTTGGATTTCAGCTCCAAAGCATGCGCAGACACTTGCAGAGGAACATCACTGAATATAGATGTGACACTGGTTTAGTGGCAAAGTAAACCAATACATAGGGAACTTCAACTTTTTCAACAGGAGTTTGTTCCCTACTATTTATTAGATCTAATGAGCCTTGCTACACTGCCTACCCTCCCTCTGACCCTATAGTAATATCACCCTCCTTTCTCGGCGCTCTGTGTGTTGGGTTTTTTTGAAGCATGGCTTGCTTGATGAGATGTGGCAGTGATATAGAGAGCGTTCTAGTTCTCCTTATTAGCACTGAAGCGGAGGGAAGGGTTGGGGGTGGGGGCATAGGCAGCAGGATTGAGGGCGTCAGAGAAAAGGCTGGAGGGAAAAGGAAGGCACTCCAGACACTTTTTAGGACACGATTGCTCAGACCATTTAGATGCTAGTGGTTATGTATTACACTAAATTATGGGCTGCGTATGTTAATGGTGTTTGAATTTAAAGTCCACGCAGTCATTTGTTTTTACATATGCAAGTATAGTAGAAATACCACTAGACAAGACTTAAAAAGTCAATCCACTGAACAGCTGTGGCATCTTAACACCTTCATAGTCCACAGAGGATAAATCTTGGTGATTTTCAACATACCCTTGTTTGTCCTCTTGTGCCACCCAGTGGTTAGTTTTTGTTGAAAATACCTGCAAAATTATTTCATTTCCCATCATCCTCTTCTGTACTACTTTTCATACCCACCTTCTTTGACCATGTATTGGCAGGTCTATTATTAGTTTCTTAGGTTGAGTTGATTTGTTTTTGGTTAATAATAAAATACGAATATATGGCAATGTACACCCGCTGGCCACTTTATTAGATACGCCTTGCTAGTACCGGTTGGACCCCCTTTAGCCTTCGGAGCGCTCTTAAAACGTAGATTCAACAAGGCTGATATTCCTCAGAGATTTTGGTCCGTATGGATGTGATGGCATGATTGCACTCTGCAGGATTGATCAGCTGCACAATCATGATGGGACTCTACTCTTCTACCCCATCCCAAAGGTGCCTTATTGGATTGAGATCTGGTGACTGTGAAGGTCAGTGAACTCAATGTAATGTTCAGGAAACAAGCTTGAGATGATCTGAGCTTTGTGACATGAAGTACGTTTCCTGTTTGAAGCAACCATCAGAAGATGTACACTGTGATCAAAGGGATAGACATGGCTAGAAACAATACTTGCTTGTTTTCATGTTGCATACACCAATTTTGATCCTACCATCCAAATGTCACAACAGAAATTGAGGCTCATCAGAGGAGTTCATGTTTTTTTGGTTTTTTTTCCCCCAGTCCTTTATTGTCCAGTTTCGGTGAGTCTGTGTGAATTGTACCCTCAGTTTCTTGTAGTGGCACTTGGTATGGTCTTCTGTTGATTGTGAGTGTTGTGCATTCAGAGATGCTCTTCTGCAAACCTTGGTTGTAATTGTATAACTTGTTGAGCGCAAAGCAGTCTGACCATTCTCCTCTGACCTCCATCATCAATGCTTTTCTCCCAGAGGCCATACTCTGTAAATCCTAGAGATGATTGTGCATAGTAGAATTAAGCATAATCCCTGTAAATCAGCATTTTCTGCAATACTTGGACCAGCCCATCTGGCACCAACAACCAAAGTCCACTTAAATTATCTTTCTTCTGCATTCTTGTACTCTGTTTGAACTTTAGAAGGTCTACTTACCTAATAAAAAAAAAAGAAAAGAATAAATAAAACATGTGGCCAGATGTGCCTCTATGTTCGCCCCCTGGTGTTTGAAAGTGTTAACATTCAGCTACACATGGCCTGGATTGGCACTTATACTGATCACTCAAAGCACTCAGTAGCCACATTCACCCATTCACACAGCAATTTATCCTGTGCACTTGATCAGTCCCTCATCCATGCACAAAAGCCCTCTGAGGCTCAGGGAGAACATGCAAACTCCATACAGCAAGGTTCAAACCCAGAACCTTCTTGCTGTGAGGCCACTGTGCTAACCATTGCACCACCGTGCCACCAGCTTCAGGTTTTTCTTTCATTGGCATTGTGATCTTGCTGTCACGCTCGTATTAGCATATAACAGAAGGGACAAATTGCCCCCTCTGTGTTTTGTGTTTCAAGCAAAAAGCCTGTGACTTTAAAATAAGGACAGTGACAATGTGCACCTCACAAAAGCACTACCATGCTGAAACTAGACAACTTTGTAATAAAAATAACCAAAGGAGTGGTCGGAGCACTGATATTTTTAGCACACGCTGAAATGAGAACCAGGTTGCCAGTCGCCACATGAAAGATTAAAAACCACACCAAAGGAACTCGGTGAAAATAATGTATGCCGTGTGTACCTCATGCCCATGTTAACAAATTATAGACTTGCTTGCCTCAAACTGGAAGTCATGGGCTCTTGTCTTTTTTAGGATTTTTTTGGGGGGATTGCATCTAATTTGTGTTTCAATCTACCAGCAGAAATGACTGTTGTTCATTCTGCCCATCTTGATGTCTCTCTGTTTGCTTTTCCCCATCTCGCTCCTCCTCCTCCCCTTCATCTGACCGTCTTCTCTAATAACACTGGGATTGGCCTCACTTCAGTAGCCACACAAGGCACAAAAAGCAGAGAAAATGAAGCAGCCGAGTTGAGGGAGAGACACACCTCAGGTCTAATTACGTGCAGGGTGTCCATTCACAACAGCCATCAGCTTTCTTTAGTTATTTATGTGCTGTGTGCTGTTCTGCCTTATTTAGTAACAGATTTAAAAAAAAGAAAAGAAGAAGCAGCAGCAGCTGCACAATCCGGTACATTCTTGACAAAATAGCTTTGTAATAAACAACAGAAACACTTAACTTGTAATTGGCATAGATGAGAGGGCTCTATGAAAGAACGTCATCCAAACAAGGTTGATTTACTGTCCCCATAGAGCCCCAATCCTTTTTGGAAGTTGCTATGGTGGTTTTACAAATACATTTAATGCGTCGTTTTAACCATGAGAAGAGGGAAACTCCACTCGGATAGGTCTCAGCTTTGCACGTCTGAAAACTTTCAAGGACTTCCCAAAACTTTGAGTTCTGTGAGGTTCCACAAAGAGCCAACAACCCTTTTTAAGTGCAGTCACGTATTCTCACTGGCACTGAGATCTGGACTCTATTTTACCCACCGGAGTGCATTGTCACAAGTCACATTAGAGTAGCTGGTATTGCTTTCACTTTCTCGGTCAATGAGACAACAGTCACTGTATAGGGACAGATAGCTCACTGTAGCTGAGATCTCATGGCTCAGTCAGACTCTTTGCAAGTAGGAAAAACAAAATCACCGGTTGCCTAGCGATTGCATCGGATCTTTTCAACCAATTGCAAGTATTCCCAGAGGCTGTGCGTGAAACATTTCTGGGTGATCGTTTATGGCAAATGTGAAGGTCTCCCAGAGGGAGGCAACCTGTGTGCAAACAATCACAGTCACTGTTTGTGGAGAAATTTCTGAATTTCAGTTCCAAATTTATGAGGTGTGGCAGGGTGCTGAAAGCAAGTGGTTAATTTCTATTTATGTTGACCTCATTCAACTGCAACCTGATAGTGCTAAAATTAAGATGGAATCTGTCTGCTATCTTAAAGCACCAATTTCTCACCTGACTGCGAGTGGTTGAAGCCATTTCAAAGGCAATGAGACCCCAATTTCATTTCTGCTTGTTTGCAGTCAATTTTGCTCATCCCACAGTGTCCAATCATTGGTTTCCCCAGTGGGACTGTCGCATTAATCAAGATGGAGTTTGAAGCTGGGTGTGGCCTAACCCAGGAGAGCTAAGTAGCATTGTAAACAGAAAAACACCTTCAGTGGGCTCACGCTAGCCCCAGCACCAAGGAGTTCTCCTATGCCAGACCCATCATAGAGCATATTCACTGTTTAAACACCCGGTAGAGATATCCAATATGGGGACTTGCATTAAAAATTCAAAAGACTGTTTAATAGGCACCCTCTTCATGCACCATTTATTCAAGGATGGGACCACACCCCTCTATAACCCGACCTGTAAAATAAAGTGATTCTGCTTTGCCCGGAGACAGACAGACAGACGTATAAACACCTGCCTTTGTGGCAGTTTCTGTTACTGCAGTTGTCACCAGAGGCACATTTTCCCAAGATGACACACACACACACACACAAACCTACAAGCTGAAAACAATACCAGCCATGCCGTTACAGCTGGTGATAATGTACTGTAGTAATGACTATCAAGAACTCATGGGAGTAAAAACCAATGTGGTGGCGACTGTCATGGCTGGTGTGATCCCATTATGAGATCGTTTCTAGTAGTTTCTAGTGTTTCTTTTTCAGCAAGTGTTCCTTAGTCATCAAAGGTGTTTTGTTTTGTTTTTTTTACTTGTAAAACCGTTCACACCAGATGATCTTTATATAAATAACACCAACTTTTTTTTTTTAAATCAGTGTCAAAAAGTTTCATTTGATTCCATCTTGTTAGAAAACAAGACATAGCAGCTACTTTTACAGTTGGCATATTATTTTTATATTCACCCATCTAAAAATGGCATTCATACACAAATAGCCATCGCACCTACTTTGCACTTCAGTGGATGATTGGCTCCCTGCAGTGTGTCTTTGATTAGCCGGAGAACGGGCTGAAACTGTCTGATAGTGTGCCCCCACACCCCCCACACCACCTCCCCCTCCCTACTTTAAACACCACCACTCTGTCTCCTCGTCCTCTCCCTCCACGCATCTGTCACTTGCCTCTCGTCTCCCTCGCTGCTACGCTGGTTCCCTAGCTTAACAAGCTGCTGGGGGACTTACATGAGAGTGCACCCAGAAATTTGTTGAAGGGATCCAAACAAAGTGATGATTCATCCCCAGATGGCTCTATTTCCATCTCTCCCGTTCTTTAATACCTTAATGCCCGTCTCCACCTGTTTCTGCAGCTCTATAGAGTACCTGATCAATTTGAATTGAAAGGGCTTTTTCTTTCAGTCTAATAAAAATCTGAAATGAAGAAGAAAAGCTTCTTCTTTTTTTTAATAATTTGATGTGATGCTTCTGCTGACAACCAGTCAAGCTGTCCTTTGTATTTGCTGCTCTTCCTTTTGCATGAAGGCGAGGTGCACAGATCACTCTGTGCATGTGAATGGAAGTGAAGGAAACGCCTCCTGTTATTAGAACTGTGGAAATAATTTTTTTCTGCACATACACATTTGCATTTCAAGCACGTGTCGATATAAGAAATGGCTATTTTGATTGCCTTCATTTTATTACGACAACATCGTACTTCATTCGTGTTCCCGTTTCACAGTGAGAAAAGGTGCAACGGTAAATCAACATTACTTATCAGAGCGGCGACTTCTCATATGATTTCTTGAATGTACTTCTATATGTGCGAGTTTATGAAGTATTAGTGGCTAAACTTAGACAGTCGAAAGAAAAGACTGATGTTAATGCTGCCATTAAAGCTGCGTCAGCAGTGTTTTTATAAACAGATAATCACACCAGTTTCACTTGAAAGAAGTCACTATCCTGACTAGCTTGTCTCAATGTGTTAGGACACAAAAGCGCTGTCTATTATGAAGTTTGCTAGTACAACTTAAAAAGCGTTGCTATGGCTCACCTGGTTGAGTGTGACCCGTATGCTGAAAGCAACAGCAGGCGCTAGGTTTGAGTCCGCCCCAGACCATTATGTGTGTGTTGTTTCCCCCTCTCCTGC
>VOQK01043058.1:16616-27551 GCA_015052645.1 Benitochromis conjunctus | reverse complement strand
AAAAAAAAAAGGCCCTTTGATTTTGGTTTGAGTCTCCCTTGGGCAGCCTCTGGGTTTGGAACAGATTTCATTCAGCGCTGAGCATGGTAGCTTCAGCAGAGGGGCACTGTGCCCCCACCCCCACTTTGACATGGATGTGTCATAACTGGTTTCAGACTTGATCAGGAGACACAACTGACTTGTTGGCTTGGCAGATGGCTCCAAGGCTGAGGCCAGGTGTTTGGTTACCTCACTAGCCACACCAGGCTTTATTAACGCAACATTTACGTATGCCTCGCACATGAAAACAATATAGTAGACTTCCTGATCACATAATTTACATGGCACTTTTCTTTGACAGACTCCATTTTAGCACAGATGCCTTGATTTGACAGCCAGGCCAGAGGGATCATGCAGATGGTATTGGGTGATGAATAGAGATTAAATAGACCACCCATTTGTGCCGCATGCATCTGCCATTTAGAGGCGAACTCGGCTTGTTGAGCACAAGTTCTCTTGTTAAAACACCAGCAAAATTGAAAAGCAAAAGATGCTGGTGCTAATCACAAGTAAAAAGATGATGGCCGCTTTTTGTTGTCGTTTTTGTTTGTTTTTGGTCACTTGGAGCCTTTAATGACACACTGAAATCTCTATTATATAATTCTGAAATGGCTTAGTGACCAGTCCCATTAATGGAACTGTTACTCAATACATCATCGCTGGGGGGGGAAAAAAAAGCTGACATTTGGAGTACACAGATTTCACCTGACGCTTGCCTTTTGTTGCTGCCTCTATCCTCCTCCTTCAGGGTAGTAAGTTGCTCTTAAGCATTACATGAGCATATGCATACGGCTACCAAAAGGCTGGCTGATAGAGGCCAGTTCTCTGGAGGTCTTATGCTTCTTATAATTGCCTTTTTTTCTAGCGTATATTCTGTCCTCTCTTTCTGATTGGCTTCCTGTGTTTAAATACTGTGAGAGGAGCACAGGCATGAAGTACTGTCTGCTCTTGCTATCATACAGTATAATACCCATGTTCACATAACAACAGCCCATCATTTGTATTTGCGTCAATATAATTTGCCAAAACCTTTTACCTTCGTTTATGCCACTGGAGCTTTTCCTGTACCTCATTTTTTATTTCTGTAGCACTTCATTAAATTCTTTTAATTTTAATCTCCAATTTCCCTAATAACCACCATGGGTGCACTCTAACATTTGCATTTCTATATTTGCCTTCATTTCTTTTAAAATTTTCATTTGAGCAAAAGTAAGAACTCAATAACTTTCAAAGGTTACTTTGCATTCTGTTTGCTGCCATTTTCGCAAAAAAGTCCAAGGTTGACATGATATCTAAATGAATTATTTCCTCTAGTCGCGCCACTCCTGCCAGTATTATTACTACAAATGGAGTAGTTTATCAGTATATTACCTTCCAATGTCCTTCCTTTAGGTCCTTTTCATTTTACCTGTCATGGAGCCTTAATGGGATTCACAAGTAAGACAGGCTGCAGTTGACAGTAATAGGCTTTTGAAGGGAGCAATCTTGAAAAACTACCCGTGCTCTGTGTTACATTTTTCTTCAACATGTGAGGAAGATTTGCTGCCTGAGACATTGCTGCAGCATGGAAAGGAAAACCATGATATTTTACACTCTTCCAATTTCAAGATTCGTACCGTAATCACATTTTTACGTACACTAGGATTATTCAGAATTTATATTGGATAAGTTCACGATTATATTAGAAGGTGCATATGGGTAGTTTTAGTAGTATTATCATAATCGGTTATATGTGAGTATATAACCATACGGCAATGTTTAACACAAAATATGAGGAACTATATGTATTGTTCTGTGTGCAGCCGGCATTCAGATCAGGTTTTATCAAACCAGTCAGGGACTGTGATGCTTTTTCACCGGCTGCCGTGTTATTTCATTTGTATGAATTAAAGGTGATTGTAGTGTTAATGTTCGAGCCAAACGACTAGCGTCGAGAAGAAGTCCCGTATTCTGTGAAGATTTTGCAGAAGCACGCCTTTATATGGAAATTTGCTTGAAATTGCTTTTTTATTTAACAATCATTGAGTCTTTCCTGAAATAGCTCCATCTTTGTGACCTTTTTTCCAGAAATATTTTTGTTTTCTTTAAAAAAAACTATACTGTCTATGGTATACTCATTTAAATAATACAGATTTACATTAAACTTGGTGAGTTCATTTAGGCTATATATGAGTGCTCAAACTCTAGTAACAATTGTGAACCTATATTCGCTATCATTTAAGATGTTGAGCACATCCTCTATTGAAAGAATGCTTACTGATGGGGATGGTGAGGTCTGAAAGTCAAAACGAGTAACACCCAAAAGTGACCCCCTTTTTAAGTCTTCTTCTCTCTTTATGAGAAATGGTAGACACTCGTGGGAAGACTGAGTGAAGCTGAAGAAAAGCACTGAGTCATTTTTAACCAGTGCCTTATTTTCCTAGTGTATAACAGCACATTGACTGAGTTTAATGTTTAAACAGCAATTTAATGGATGTTCATTCATGTCAATTATCTAGTGTTATATTGTGTTGATAACCTAGATGGTGATGACGTCTCTTGATGGAAGACTCCAATTCTGCAGTGATACATGTTTTTAAAAAAAAATCTATATTGTTAACAATGAGGTGTCAAAATAATCTAACAAAAGAGATTCCCCTTAGAATGTTTTCTTGGATTTTCCTTTGTGCTTTTTTAAACCTTATTTGATATAGAGGATTGAAAGTGTTATTCTTTTTATTTTAATGGACTAAAAATGCACAGGATATATTATTTAACTGTAGGTACATAATGCCCTAAAATCCAGACAGTATAATTAGAAAACGTCCCAAAAGTAAGTGTTTTTAATTCATGTGACATTTAACGTCATTGGCTAAATGATCAAAATGAACACTGCAGGAAATATGGAAGAAAAGACAATTAAATGTAGGTTGATTTTTTTTGGAGGGGGGGCAACATGACTAATAATGTGTTAAAATTAGATGTTTTAATCGCTTCTTGGTTCCAGCTTTTGACCAGTTGGCACAGTGACATGGTACATATGTGATCTTGAGCTTTGAAAGCGGTACCGCGAAGTAAGTTTAGTAACACACTCGTAGGTTCCCAATATCTGGGCAGCTTTTTCCTTTAGAATGTCAGCTTTAACTCCTCAGAGCTCTATCTTCAGTTCCCCAAAGACCTTGTGGGTGATAATCAGTCATTACTGCTCCTCCACTGAGTTATTTATTTCACTACATTCACACTGCAATTCATCATTTATTTATATGACAGTTGTTGTCTATTATAGTGTTCCTTTCATGTGGCCAAGAATGAGAGATTTTATGGAACATTAGGCTTCCATGCATCTGATAGCACTACGCTGATTCTATTTCTCCATTTCCCTTTGATACAGACTCCCACCCAAAAGGTCAGTTAATTGCAGGATATTTATACCAGTATCACAGTTGCTACTCCAGTTAATATGATTCCTTAACCATTTTAATATGTGAGAATGTGCTCTTCCAATAAAAAATGACATTTGAGCCACTTTGCAGAGCCTCCTCTAATGGGGCCTGGGATAAGAATGGTAATATGCACTGGAGCTGGCAGAGGCACAGACTGTGTTTTTGTTTATAAATAGCTCCAGCCAGCATTATTCCACTTGCAGTTGTCCCATAACCATCAATCACTTCTGCTCATGGGCCGACTTCTCTTGTTCACCAGAGAGAAGGTGCACTGCAAGCGGTGCCCTTGCACCTCCAACTGTGCAAGTACATAAAGTAGAGCGTAGTGAGTAGGACAGAGCTGGGAGTCAGGGAGAATGTGGGGGGAAAGGTTCCTGTGGGGTGATGAACTAAGTTATGATAGTCACCCACACCCCTCCTTCTTCTGGTGATTATATGCACCAACATCCACCATTTTGCCTTTTTAACACATTTAGACGCACGTGTCGATCCCAGAAGCAGGTGGGAGGCTAATCATGTCATGTGTTGGGAGGATGTGGAATAGGTCGGACAAAACTGTTTACTCAGGTTTCATTTGTCTCTGTCTATATCTGCCTTCATCTCTTTCTGCGGAAGAGCTTTGCAAGAAGAGCTCATATCTTTGAGGACACTGCAGGGGGAAGATCCTAAAGAGATTTTGTACTTTCGCACATAAACAGATGTAGTGCCGATTATCAAACATCACGCAGATTTTTCCTAAAGTCTACGTGGTTGTACGCTCATATATCAACACACACACACACTGTCTCTTCCTTGTTCAGACCTTGTATACACACAGTCACACTAAAATGTACATATTACAGCGTTACCATGGCAGTTTCAAAAATACAGTAAGAATCCAGCTGATTCTTAACAAAATGGTTATGTAACTATTGCGGCGCTAAGTCATGTATCTTATCTAAGCCTGTGTCTGTATTTCCTTTCAGCCTGGCTTTGCTGCTTTTTAGCAGCTCTTCACATCTACTGTACATCCCACAAGACGCCAGTGCACACATGAAGGACATTTGTAATTGCCCATAAGCAACTGTGTTCTTGTAGGCTTATTGTAAGAGCAGAAAAGCCTTGTTGTGGTTGTAATCAACAACATTCTTCTGTTGCAAACACACAGAAAAGTTAGATCTCATCACTGTCAAATCTTAATCAATATCTCCATGCTAGATAAAGAATTTTACACTTAATTTAATGCAGCTTACATGAGAAGCACGCCCACCTGGCACCCACTGTTATCTCCCTGCCTGCATTTGTTCCTTAATGTAGTCCTCTCTAAATTAAAAAGCCTGATATTTGTAAACTTATTTTGATCCTCACCTCCCGGAGTTCCTTGGCCACATCCTTGAGCTCTTTGAGAATTCCTTCCAGCTGATCAATCACCATCTTCATGTGGCTGCGGATGCGTTCTCTCGGGCTGGGGGTCTCAGAGGTGTCCCGGGCCGGAGCTCTGCTGAGGGACATCCTTTACAGGGTGACGTGGAGCCAGTGGCCAACAGGCTGAGGGCGTGGGGGAGCCGAGTCGGGGTCCATGTCTTTGGCTACAAGGAGCCTCAGTGCTACTGATCCGAACAGGGGCCCCGGCCACGCAGGGAGACCTCAACATCTTAAAAGCACCTCGGCAGCCAAAACACCTTGCCTCGCCAGCACTCTCGGCACAGGGTCACACTCTGGCATCCATGCCTTCTTGTAGACACTTCCAAAAATGAAGAGAAAAGGGGCATGGGAAAAGTCAAATGCTGTAAATCCATCGAAAAAGAAGAGGGAAAATTCATGGGCTAAAGCTGGTATGAAACTCTTACATAATCATGTTGAGCCAACTCATCTCATGTGTCAGTGTATATATTTGAAATAGTTCTCAAGGAGATGCTATTTAAAATGCCTGTCTATACAGGGAAAAGACTTTTTCTTTCTTCCATTTGTCCTGAACACTCTTTTTCACGTGTAAAACACAGTGGCATAATGGCAGGCTAACATACAAAAGTGAAAACAGGAGAAGGGTTCATGATAACCTTTTCGAAATAGAAAAATAAAACTCCCAGCAGTGGCTTGATTCTCAAAATGATCGTGTTCTATTTTATTGGTAGAGGGCCAAGATTTGCCTTCTAAAAATAGTCCATTAGTGAGGGCTACTGTTTAAAAGACAGAAAGGACAGCTCCTGTTTAAAAAAGGGAATATTCCTCTGTCAAGTGTGGTGTAACCTCCTCCGAGAAAAAAAAAGACTCTCAGTAGAAACTCACATCAAAATAAACTCTGCTTCTCATCCATTTTCTTTGCAGATGATGACCTAATCATGTTGTCCTTCATTTCTTGTCCATGACAGGGAGAAATGTAAGAGTGGGTCTTTTCACACAGTGTCAAATCTCTCCCAAAATGCAGGGCTCATTCCAGGTGGCGTGGGATCAAAATGAATTGATTTCTAAGCCAGTGCAGTGTGACTTGCGGTGCGAATTTGTGGAGGCATAACAAAAAACTCATTGTGCCATTGAGACACAGTAACAAGCTGACTTGAAGGCAAATGAGCACCTTCCTCTGGAATTTCGGTGACAGCTTGTCTTATGTAAAAATGTTTTTGAAGTCCTCTCGCAAAAGACTGACCCACAGCAGTCCACAGGGGTGTGCCCAAAAACCAAAGGAGCAGAAAGAGAAAAGGATTCTCTCGTCTCCTTCAGTTGTTGCTAAGGGAACCCGGTCTGCCTGCTTGTGCTGTGATTGGATAATTATTTTATTTCTTATCCGTGTAATGTATGTTTTCTCTGTGGACTCTTTTCAGAGAGGCAGAGAGCTCCGTGCCATCCAGCAGGACAAGATAAATCCCATGAAAGCTTCCCAAAGGAGCCCAGGAGAACAAGCAGGGGGGAGAGCTTCTCGCCAAATCCAGGGCGATGCCACTGCCACAGGGTATGCTGGCCAATCACACATGGCACCTGGTCATACAGGAAGGAAAGCAGTCACTTATTCGTTCATGTCTCATCTTCATTTCTTTTTTTTTTTTAAAGCTTGCTCTAAATCATAGCAGCATGAAAAGCAGCATCAGTCGCCTGCATAAGACTCAGATATGGTCAGGGATTAACTGCGTTGATTATTTCTTGCTTCTGTTAAAATGCATCTCGTACTTCAGCAGCACTTGCCTCACCTCCACACGCTCACACACGCTCACACACATCCGCTGGGACACACACCTACTCACCTTTTCTGTGCATCACTTTGCTGTTGCTATGCCCAGAGCTTACTGTCCAGGCACAGCAGAATCACTGAAGCTACACACAACCTGCTGGTTCTTTAGAAGTCCCTCTGTCGCACACACCAACATCTTCTCTTCTTCTTGCCGTTCTCACTCCCTCTTTTTCCTCTCTGTCTTACACACACAGACGCACTCCCTCTCTCCCTTACACACACACACAGAGTTCTCCCCCCCGCCTCCCGTACTTACTGTCTTGACAGAGGGAGAAGCTTCTATTAGCAGGGTTATTTCACTCTGAGGCTGTGGCTCATCAGAGGCGGAGTAGAAGTGGAGGATGAAGCTGTGGAGGAGGAGGAGGCAGGAGGCATGAGATGGGAACGATGAATGGCCCTGATAGCACTCTGAGAAGGGAGAGAGGACGCTGAAGATGACTAAGAGCCAGAGTGGCAAGAAGAGCCCCTGCTTCGGATTGTGATGCTGCTGCGGCCACTACCATCACTCAGATAGCTATGCTGCCGTAACACACCACCCGTCATCCCCTTCAGCATTCGCCTGCAT
Source organism: Benitochromis conjunctus (assembly GCA_015052645.1). NCBI lineage: Eukaryota > Metazoa > Chordata > Actinopteri > Cichliformes > Cichlidae > Benitochromis > Benitochromis conjunctus. The sequence goes on along the minus strand of VOQK01043058.1, from coordinate 20,320 downwards.
CGGGAGGCAGCAGACAGATCAACTGAGCTGCTACTGTGAAAAAGGAGCTGTGTGATTTTTATGACAGCGTCTCCCTCTTTGTCTATCGGCCTGGTTTGTCTCTCTCTGCCTCTCTCTCTCACACTTCCCTCTCTTTCTGTCACTCTTTCTCCATCCCTGTCCCTCTGCCCCTACGCCCTCACTGTGTCCTCGCTCACTGCCGGATGAAGGGAAGCTGATGCCAGAGTTTATCGTTGGGCTCAGGCTCCTGCCAGCACCACTCTGCTCTTCTGCTTGGCTCTGTGGAGGAGGGGCTTGGTGCTTTAAAGGCACAGTGTATCACACAGTCCCTCCTCTGCCTCCCTCCTGTCCTGTCTTCTCCTCTCTACTGGTGTCGACACTCCCTCACTATCTCCTCTCACACTGCCTATCTAGCCTTTGTCACAGTTCTGTCGAGGGTGTTATCTCTCTTAAATCAAGATGAAGTCTTCCTCTGCTGCCAGACAAGCGGTCTCCAGGGACAGGGTGTCCAAAGAACCCTGGCTGTTGCATCATTAATATACAAAGCAGGTTGGTGTTTGATGACCTCATCTCGCTGAGAGACAAAAATAGGAAGGGAGGACCAGGCTGACTTTTTTTTTTTCCTCCCTTGTCCTCTTCATCAAAATGTATATTTCTACACAATGCATAGCCATACATAACACAACCAGAATCAACCTAATATGATATTAAAAGCCAATTGAAAATGTCAGCTTCTTGAAAATGCAGTTTTTGGCAGATAGCAGTGGCAAACAGAGGCTCTGTGCAGATGCTGATATATTGCTCTGTGGTCACAAAGGTCTGGTAATTGTTTTTAGAGTTCAGACATAAGGTCTGAGCTAAATACAACCAGGAACAACTATATTTAAAAAATAATAAAAATAATCAGCTTTGACTGTGTGACACTGATTTAAAAAGCAATAAAAGCTGCAGTGTTTATGGAGCATGTCTAAGCCACATTGGATGTATCTAATGATGTTACCCTTAATCATTTTATTTTGTTTTCACAGATAGCTAATCTAAGATAGAAAGTTAGCTTAGCCATCGTGGACGCAACTCAACCCTTTCACTTCCACCAAAAAGTTGATTCTGTTCATCTCGACGTAGAGTTTTAAGTGGGATGTGATGGACCGCATTGAAAAAGCAGGAGGAGTCACAGGATTTATTTATTTAACCCAAAAATTATATTTACAAAAAATAGATGTTGAGCTCATAAAAGAGGTCAAAGAAACAAAACTAAACTCAGGCAAAGAACTGCAAACTTAACCTGCCCAAACAAACTTAATTAACCTAAACAGGAAATGACACACAGGGGTCTATATAATAGCTGATCAGACCACTGCGACACAGCAGGGGTAACTAAACACAACACAATCACAAACCACAAAACAATGCAGTACAGTCCAGTTTGTTAATAAACTAAATACCAAAGAATAAAAATCAAAATCACTAAACCCCAAACTCAAATATTTAATTAAATGCAAAAGATTTTTTAAATGAAAGAAAATACACATTTTCCCCCTTCAACAGGAAGTGGTGGTGTGATCCAATCATCCCTCTTTGTATATAAGGTCTTTAAACCCTGGCAACTCCCAGGGATCATGACAGGTAAGAAACGGTAAGCGAAACGAAGATTAGTCACAAACCAAACAAAATGAACTGGAATAAATACATAAATAAACTAAATGTAATCGCTTACAAATAGAACAAATGTATTTAAACCAATAAATAAACTTATTGGAAACTAAAGTGTGTTATTGTAGTCCAATGAAGAAATGAAAAATATACAAGAGTTACCGACTTTAGAGTGTGGCCATGGGTTTGGCCATCACATGGGAGAAACGTTTTGTCACTCATCCAAGTGACTTCTTCAGTCTATACTGGTATATATAGGCTGGTATATTGGGTATACTCGTATGGCTTCACATTCCTTGGCATAACTGTAATGGGAATGCCGAGTTGATTCAGGGTACTTGGTTCTTTCATGCAGATGAATTTGTTTTTAAGTCCTCTGGGGGTTTCTAGTACTAGCATCACAGACATTATGCTGATGCTGTAATCCTAATTACAGTAATAATTATCTTTTGCTGTTTTCTTTGATCAATAAGTGATCTGACTTGTCTTAAAAATAATGTCATAAAGAAATGCGTCAAAGTCGGCATTATACTTTCATAAGTACACAGTCACACTGTGTCATCTTAGGACTTCATGAAATTTTTAACATGTCATCACGTTCAAAAGTACATTGTGGTTCCATGTGGCGATAAGGGAGTGGATCCTGTTCCCTTTTTTTTTTTTCCCCATTCACACATGACTGGTGCAGTGTTGCACAGACAAGATGCTTCTCACAAACTGCTCCCTGCAAGGAACAGGTGTCCTTGAGCATGTTTCCTTTGTAGCTTCACTGCTTCGTTTCTCTGCACATATGGGAGGCTTCCTTCTTGGAACACAGCAACAGTTTGCAGCGCTTTTCCCCCCCCAGTCATTTTCTTTCTTCGTGACATTGCAGAAATCCTTTTTTGCTTCGGTATGCATGGTGTATTTAATAGAGCTTTGCCTAAAAGAGAGAATGTAAACTAAATGACCTCTCAGTAGAAAGGCACAGGTGCACAACGCAGATAGCTCCATGACAATGATGCCTTGGCTCGAATGGAGTTGGATTATTTCCCCCTGTAAAATATATATTTTAATGCTAAGATCATCACAAGTTGTGAGTTTTACTAGAAATCTGGAGTGAGTCCAGCAAAATATTGGTTCCACTTAATATTTCTGCCTTGGATTTATTGTGCCATGCTGTTTATAGAGACGTTTTATAGAACGTAATTTTTTCTAGTTGGGCACAGGCTGACAAATACACAGTGATGCACATGAATACATGCAGGCAAAGACCCACAAACGCACACACCAAATACATATATAAACAGCAGAGTGGGCGTTATCTGTGAGAAACTAGTTTGAAACCATAAGAATGAAGGCAGGAGAAATTTTATTTGCATTGCATTGTGTATGTCCAAACAAGTTTATCTCCTAGTAAAGTCAAAAATGTTCTCATTTAAAAGAGTCAAGAGGCTTTTTTGAGGCTGGGGAGGGGATTTAGTATCTTCATTACAGCTTTGCTGGGTAGAATGACTAGGTAGGATGAATACTATAGTATCTTGGAGTAAAATATATACTATAAAATACTATAAAATATAGGTTGTATATTCTATATTCTAAAATAATTAATTCCACTAAATGCCACTAAAATTATATGTTGTCTTTCCTTTCTTTGATTTACACAAAAAATAAATGCATCATTTCTTTTTGTTGGCCAGGTTCAGTCTTGGAGTCTTGTCATCACCTTGAGGTTGCCAGGAAATTGGCAGAGGCTTCAAGAACTTGCTGTCATTTGGGTAGAGGTAGGCTAGCTGTTTCCTCAGTTTTCCATATTTGTTTGAAACGTTGTCCTGGCTTGTAATTGGTTTATATTGACAGTTTTACAGAGTAATACTGCACTTAACTCCAAAACTTTAAAGTACATATATGCTACCTGATCTTGGATAAAACACCGGCACTCTCTGGAAAAATAACATACTTCACTAAATACTAAAAACCAAAAAAGATTTCAGCAGTGCTCTAATTGCATAATGAAAAACATCTGCAGAGAAAAATGCCCCAAAAGGTAGCAGATGTGCAAACAGTTGTAG
>VOQK01043058.1:3805-16596 GCA_015052645.1 Benitochromis conjunctus | reverse complement strand
AGTTGTAGCCAAAAAAAAAAACTATCAAATCACCATCAGAAACTTTGATGCCAAAGTGTTTTGACTCCAAAATATATTTACATTTTAAGTTATGAAATATGCATATACTGAAAAAAATCATCTTAAAAGTAACTTTGTGTACCACCTCGTTGATCTGTATGGTACTGTTCTCCCTCTATGCTTCTGACTGCACACCCACCATTCTCTAGCAGTATTTTTCTTTTCCTTAATTATCTTCTATTTACTGCTAAAATAAAGAAAGATACAGAGCCATGTCTTCTGCAAGGACATAAGTCTTATGTGCTTTTTAGTGGACCACGATTCTTAATGTGTTTGTTTTTTTTGTTTTTTACTGTTGATGCCATAGCAGTGGCCAACATTGTCCCTCTCCCATCCCATTGAATTTCAGAATACAGTATTTATACAGTAATTGCTGCCCATTCATAATAAAGTCATCCTTTTGGTTTGACGCTTAAATAATCTAGCAGAATTCTATTCGCTGTTTAGCAACTATGTTTCTTACTTTGTGTGTTGGACTTCATCAGTAACACTCAATTGCTTTTGTTAGAGATCCCCCATTCTGATAATTCATCAAATGAATCCCGAGCTGGTGTTTTACTCTACTCTGACAGATTTGTTGTAATATTTTTGAGATTATTAATAACTTGGAGACATATGAGAAAACACTACTTCTCCCTCATCTGCCAAGTGATAAGCTACAATCCAAGGTATTGTTCCTTTAATTAATCTTCATCCGTTATGCTTTTCCCTCTTCCGACCATTGTGTGGCACTGTTGTGCAGTTGTGACATGTTGCTTTTTATTTGCTTTGATTGAAGACTAAAATGGTCGACAGACATTAAAAAAGTTGAATATGTCCTGTTTTTTGACTGATGACCTGAAATAATTATTGTTACAGGGTACATTCACTGTGTTAATAAATCACATGAAACCCTGATGCACGAACTCTGGGGATTAATGGAACTTTCAGTTCACATTCACCATATACTCATGGATTAAGAGCCACCTGGCACTCAGTTCGTGTCTAGCATAATTTTCTTTAAATGTGTGTATAGGTATAACATTTCAGCTGATAATTTGCACACTCTCTAAGAGGTTTAAGTATTTTTCTATGTAATCTCTGCAAATCATAATTCCGTATTTGGATTTTTAGCTTTATGGTGACTGAGACGGATTTGAGAATCTAAGGAATTGGAAGGCACATCTGGCATCTAAAATATGCATGGACAAACATAGACATTAAGGCTTGTTTACAATTTCCAGTGCTGTCCTTGATTTCAAACAGGCAAACACTACTGGACAGAGAGCTAGGACACAGCCTGTCTTACAATGCCACCACCATATCCTCTTGCCTGTCTACTGACCTTTTGATATTTCATCTGGCATCCTGTGTGTGTTCTATCTCTGGGTGTATGTCTTGTTTGTGTGTGTGTGTGTGTGTGTGTGTGTCCCTCTCTCTCTCTCTTTTTTTTATTTTTCTTCTCCCATCTATGGAACTGTGCATGTAGGCAATAGAACCCTGTGATGGAGCAATGCTCTTATACAGTGAAATGAAGCTTAAGTGTTTGATTGATTTTTCTTATTTAAAGTGTGGATGTTGCATGCGGCTACACTAGGGGTCCTTCCTGTTGTCTCATTATAAACCAAAGCCCTGTTTCATATTCAAGCCACATTTTGAGCTGAAAATTTCAATTGCGCTATGTCTGTTAATTGTATTTAATTAATAAATAATGCAACTAAGTTAATTAATGAATTTCCATGAAAAAACCTTGAACATGGAATCCTGGAATGGATACATGGAAGAACCTGGAAACATGACATGAATATAGTAGACAACCTGACGACAACTGAACGGAAACACACAGACTAAAAAATACACACAGTAGGTGATCAGGGGAAGTAGAAACACATGGGGAAACAGCTGACACAAATGAACATAATGATGTCACAGGGGAAGGGTAAAACTAAACACATTGAACATAGGAACACACGACCTCTTCAAAATTAAACAGGAAACATAATGAGACACAGACACGAACTTGACAACATAATCCGTGCAGACATGAAACACATTAAGACTTAAACACAGGGGTAGACGACACAAGGGGAATCTAAAAACAATGAACTAAAATGGCAACCAAATGATCATCCTATAACTCAACATATCTCAAGGAATAACTTAAGAACTCAAAACATAAAGTGACAATTGGAGCAACAAAAAGCTGAAAATGTAAGTGGTACTAAGAACAAACTCCTGGAGGAACATTTTCAACTAAGCACATTAATTGGCAACAGGTCAGTAACATTACTGGGTATATTTAGAGAGAAAAAAAAAGCTTCTTAGAGAGGTGGAATTTCTAAAAAGTAAAGATGGACAGAGGTTCACCACACTGCAAAAATCTGCTCTACAACTACAGAAATCCCTGTGGGCAAGGGTCAAGGTTGCAAATAAGTACTGGATGCCTGTTTATTTGTTACTGGATTACACAGCAGTGGGGAATACATTTCATTATAGTCGATGTCTTTCTGAAACTGCTCTAACTAAATTTAAGAATATAATTCCTTAAACATAGTTACACTTAGTTACACACTTGGAATCTTTAATGCTATATGCCAACACAGTGCAAAGCAGCTAACTGATCTCTTCTCCCACAGAGGTCGATTATCTTGTGAATAATATTACATGTTCACTGTATACAATTCTGAATACTGTGGCTCCTCTGAAAAACAGCCTCAAAAGAGAAGTACTTGACTTCCTGGTATAACTCTCAAATGTGCACCTTAAAGCAGGTAATCTGTTAGTCAGAAGATCTTCATTTAGTCTGGAAAAAGAGTTTATTACTGTATAAAAAACAAAAATAAAGTTATTTCTCATATTTTATAAACTGCATCTCTATAGCGCATATCTCAGTCCCTAAGGACCCCAGTGTGCTTTACACTACAATCAGTCATTCACCCATTCAAACACTGGTGATGGCAAGCTACATAGTAGCCACAGCTGCCCTGGGGCGCACTGACAGAGGCGAGGCTGCTGGACACTGGCGCCACCGGGCCCTCTGACCATCACCAGTAGGCAAACATGGGGCCCAAGGATACTTGGAGGAGCCTGGGATCGAACCACCGACCTTCCGGTGAGGAGGTGACCCGCTCTACCACCTGAGCTACACCCCACCCCATGTTATTGTCTTGAAGCAACTGTAACCATATCATTTTTTTTAGGGATTAATAAAATATTCTGATTCACAAACAGTGTTACTGAAGGTTACAAATGATCTTCTTATGGTCTCTGACGGTAGACTTTTTGTGCTTGTCCTGCTAGAACTTAATGCGGCGTTCAATACTGCTGACCATAATATATTATTACAGAGATTATAGCATGCTGTAGGAATTAAAGGTACTTTGCTGCAGTGGTTTAAATCATATCTATCTAATAGACTCAAATTTTTTCATGTATAAGGGCAGCCTTCTTCGGACATTAAGGTTAAACACGGAAACATGGTTCTATGTTTGGAGCAATTCTGTTTACATTATGCATGCTTCCCCTAGACCAGGGGTGTCAAACTTATTTTACAATGAGGGCCACACACAGCCCACTTTGATCTTGAACAGGCCGGATCAGTGAAACTTCCCTTTCTGTCAGTGTAAAGAAGTCACATATTTAACTTTTTTTCTACATGATTTTAAAAAACCTGCTGTGTCAAAGAAAGAAATCTGTCAGCATGACTCTTTGGACCAATAGAAAATAAATGTGTAAAATTACATACAAAGTTCTGGTAGCTCATTGCCCAGACTGTCCAGTTTGTTTGTTTGTTTGTTTTTTAACTGTAGTCATGAAAAAGATACATTTCTGTAGTAGAAAGTGAAAAATATAAAAGTTTCTGTTTTAAACAAAGTTACAGAGGTTTATTCGAGACATAGCTAAGCATTTTGTAATTTGACATAATTTGTGAAGCTGAAATATTTTTGGTATGGAATAACAGAAATTGAGTTTTCTTGTCAGAGGTCATTTTTCTGGGGTAAAAAACAATACAGCAGCTGACAACACTGTACACAACGCTAGACTGGTGCATAATAAGAAAGCAAATAAGGCAGAAAATACTGATTTTTGATGGGAAACTGGTCTCGAAGCACGCAGAGATAGAACTGTGCAGGAAGTGCGGTTTTATCGAGGTGGAAGCACGGCAGCCAAAGTATGAGGGAATTCATTACAATGTTTTTTAAATGTGAAGTGTAGTTTTGGTCTTGTTTTGCTGCTGGTTCAGTGAATTTTGGTTGGAGAGTAAGAAAATCCGCAGTTTCAGCTTTCAGCACCCGAAGGCATATCTCTGTATGTGCCATCAGGTGAATGGAAGGATCCACGCTTTGTATTTACTTTTTGCAGAATTTGTTTACCTGCTCTTTAATGGTTTGCTGTTTTAGTTGTTTGGTGGTTGTTGCGCTTATTAAACAAATATGTTGGATTGTTTTTTTCCATCTGTACAATATCTCCAAAATTAGAAATACCCCATCTCAGAATGATGCAGAAAAAACTACTTCATGCATTTGTTATTTCTAGGTGCAACCATTGTAATTCATTATTATCAGTCTGTGCAAAAAAACTTCCCAAAAAGCCTTCTTCTTATGTTGCTTTGATTTGGCACTGTATAAATTGAATTGAATTGTGATCCAAACTAGGAGGAAGAAGAGCCCCGGGGGCTGTTAAGCAGCTATAATTCTACATGTGGCTAGAATGGGACAGGATTCCTCTCCCAAACAATAACAACTGTTCTTGATTTTCAGACATTTACTGACTGTTGCTAAAAGAAGAGAGGATGCTACAAAGTGGGAATCATTGCCGCGGGGCGGAGCGGAGCGGGTGGGTGTGGTTTCAAGGAATAAGGGTGTGTTCCTTATTTCTAGAAATATATGATAATGTTACTGCTGTTAATTTCAGAAAATTCTTCATAAAGTGGAAAATTAAGAATTGATATATATTGTAGATAAACTATTATGACACCTCAGCTATATACTGCTTTTTCTGTGATGTGGGCTTTGGTAGTGTATTATATTTCATAAGCTTATCTTAAGTTTTTACGTGACATTTTGAACAGAAATCTATGTGGTAAATGACTGCAACTGTAGCTGAATGAAATGTACCACATTGCCTCTGAGCTTTAAATCAAATGAATTCCAAAAGTACCTCAAACTGTACTTGAAGCTTTTAAATTGAGATGGCAACAAAAAGTGCTCAGCTCCCATTAACTCCACCACAAGAGCATGAGCACACATGACGAGCCCGTCAGTTAACTGTGACTTGAACACAGCACGATCGAGGATGGGGACTGTCATGGTTCTTCCCTGCTTATTATGGGTCACTGTGGTTATCTCCTCCTATGAGGATGCAGTGGAAATAGAAATGAGCCCAGCATGTTGAGACATACTGTGGCTTCCATTATATATGCTTTCACCGCCTTAAGGATAGAAAGCCATATGCACTGAAAAACATGATTGTAGTATTCTTCCTTCAGTAACTGTCATCGGTTGAGGTATCCCTTGTGAATGTATTTACTGCTGTACTGAAAATCTGTGTTGCATCTATGTATGTGTAAGATGTGCATGTAAAAATGGCAGTTTAGTCAACCAAATTCTTCCTATGCACAGTTGAAACCATTAGTAATAGTGTATTAAAGGCTTAAGGCAGCTAACTGGTAGGTTACAATTTTCTTGGTTCATCTTTTCTTGTGTTGACAGATTTTCTTTGACTTATTTTACTCACTTTCACTAATTGTAAATTGAGCCACTAAGAAATGTAGAATTGATAGCAAAACAGTAGAAAATAGCTTCACCTTGCACTTCCGATGGTGTTAAAACTATACATCGTCACATGTATTTATGTCTTGTCAAACCATTGTCTCTCTTTTGTCTATGATCCAAAAGATGAAGGGGATATCTCTAGCAGAGTAATTCAATGCTACAGGTCATACAAAATATCTTGAATATGAAGTTATGCAATTTACATTCATTCACTAAATTGTTTAATCTAGCAACGTATTTTTTTTTTTTTATCATTATCTTTCATTTGCAATGTAAAGAAATTGCCACGGTTTAACTAATAAGGAAAAACGGTTTACACCTGCAGATGTAAACAGACAAAAAACACTTTTACGTGTGTGTCTGTGCATATGCGTATGACAGGAGTTGCTAATTTGCAGGTGCTACTCACATCCCCAGTTTGCTGCCCAGAAACACTTACATTAGCTGCGACAGCTGGTATCTCTCAAACTGCCACGGAAACTGGATGACCAATTGTCACTCCAAAACACTGTGTTCATGGAAACCAAGGCCATGTTTACAAGTCATTCACAACATAAGTAATAAAGGCCCAAATTTACAGAAGGATTAGAAGAAAACAATATTTAATCCTATAGTGTTGTTTTCACCGTTTTGTCCTATTATCGTGCATCAGTATAAAAGTCAGCCCAGTTCTATCTGTATCTTCCTTTCTAGTCTTTTTTCACTTCCCTTGCCTGTTCACTTTGCTCAGGATGCCCTCTGTGTCTCCTTGTGAAATGCTAAGTAGTCATCCCCCTTTAACCCTGCCCTTCTCTGAGAAGCTAAAGTATCTTTGGTGTTCGGTTTGCCAAGAGCTATAAACAAGTGTAATAGAATTGCAGAGGGGTTAGCCGAGGTAGCCGACTGTGCATCTCCCATCACCCCTGGCTCCCCAGCCGTGTGCTAACAAGCCCAGCAGCATCATTGTGAATTCATAACAACTCGCACCAATGTGGGTCATCTCTGCTGTCTCCACATTTTCCTTGTTGCCCCTCCTTCTCTCTCTTTTCCTCTTCATACTTTGCTTTTTGCACACCTGTTTGCCTATTTGACAAGTGTGTTTTGTCTCACCGCTGCAAGAGACTTGAGAAGAAAAAGATTATTCTTGTGTAAATCTACCTCGCTCCAAGAGAAAATAATCCTCACTATCCTCACTAGGTGTTTGTCACCTGTTCAAGCGAGCTTAATTAAACAGAGTGCTCTGAAGTAGGATATTTGGGGGGAAATACTTTAGCAGAGAGAGACAATTGCTGTCATTTTTCTTGTATCGTATCTGTTTGATCTGTTTGATTTGTTGTCCAACATACTGAATCCTCTCTGCCCTCCAGGTATTCAGACAATGTAACAGAAATGCACTGCTGCTGTAGCAAACGTGGTATATCTTTGTTGATAAAAGCAGGAAAAAACTGTTGACCAGTTCTTTTTTTTGTTTGTTTTGTTTTGTTAATTGTTCATGTTTTATCCTTTGCATAAAGGACAGAATGGAATGAGGTCTGATTTAGATTTGAAAACCTTACTTTTACTCCTCCAAACCTACCTTGTCAAATCTATTTGTCAATCTGTCCAAATAGTTCAGTCTTTGTCTTATCTAAGGGTTATAGACTGGATACGTAAAGTTTGTACACATATTTTGTGCGTTAAAAATATTTTGCAGACTCGCCTATTCCTAATGCAGCCATTCCGACCGTGTAATGTTGCAAGACCATATTTTTTAAAATTTATTATTTTTGTGGATGACCCTTGAGTTTTTCGATTTTTTTTTTTTAATGCGAATAAACATATCTGACTAATTGGACTGTTGCATTTGCAGTTAGTACAAGTATAGATATTTGTGTTAAATAATACTCTGGTGAACTGTTGGGTGAGCTCTGCATAAACAAAAAAACAACAAAGGTGAGCTATTGATTCAGCTTCTTTATTCACGTTAAAGTCAATAAGTACAGGCTCTGAAACGCACTGTAAAAAGTAGAAAAGTGAAAAGTAAGCTCATTTGCAGCAGTTTTTACCAGCTTTTCTGTTGAAAGCTAACTGAACCGTTTGCTAAATTAATATAATAAAAGAATAATATTAGGACACTGAATGGACTCAGTGCTCTGAGGTTTAGCGCGCTTTATGGATTTATACATTTCCACTACACTGACAGTATATTGTTTATGCTGTCTTTATACTAGATGGTATTAAGATTCAGTGAAGGAATCTAAGCATCAGTAGTTTAAATGTAAATTCATTTCTAACAGAGCTGTCATCATGAACACCACAGCAACTGTGCACCAGTCCATTTTCTCTTCACGAAAATGTGAAGAGTAGAAAGTACAAATATTTATATTAAAATACAGGGATTCAAAGTAAAAAGTTAAATGAAGTAAAAAAAAAAAAGAAGAAATACTCAAGTAAAGTACTTATCAGTGTAATAGAAAGTATTTGCACTTCATTGCTTCCCACCACTGCAAGTATAAATATCTGAAGCTTAACAAATTAGCAGCAAGCTTTAAAAGGTTTTTTTGTTAGTAATTGTGCATAGTTCAATTATCACTTAATATTTTCTGTCCATATTTTTTTTCCAGTGTTATTGTATTTATTTGCTTTTTGGGGTTTCTTTTCAGTAGAATTGGGTTATCTGCCTCACTGATCTCTTGAAATACCATAATTACCATTTAACTGCTAAAGAATTTCTGACTTTGTGTTGTTCTTTGTCTTGCATTAACAATAATAATTTGCTGCCACTATTCGGCAAAACACAAGCGCACAGGGAAATGCTGTAAATTAAATGTGCACCTGGTGTCATTACTAATGGCTTTGCTCTAACAGATCAACCCCAGAGACAGTTTTCCTAATCAGCATCAACAAAGTCCTCACAGTACATCACACCAAACATTTAGGTGGTGCCTTTTCTATTCCTCGAGAGGAGTCAGTTAATTCAGCTATTTTGGGTCTGAAAGGAAAGATGCAGGCAGGCAGGAGAGAAGGTAGCTTCTCAAATAATCGTGCCAGTGAAAATGAATGTGAATATGAAAATGTATTGTGAGGCTGAATTATTCAGCTCAACCCTGATGTCTACTGCCAGTTTAGTTTCATGGCCTAAGGCACCCCAAGTTTTTCTCTCATTGCCATGATCTGGAATCTAGCAGGAAACACCAGACACCACCAGAAGCGTGATCCTCTAATAAACATTTGCACAGTAGATTTGCTGTTAGGATGCAGGCAGCCACAAATTACATTAATCAGTAGAACAGTGGATTCATTATCATCTCAAATTCACTTTTTACTCACGCACTCCGCCTCATTATAGTTTCATGGAAAATCTTTTGTTTTAAAGTTTTTTTTCTTAACGATGTTCACAAGCAAAGCAATGCCTTATATGCTCCTTTACATCAATATTTTCTTTGCCTTGGCTTGACTTATGCTTGCAGTTTTCTTGCAAAGGCTTTGCAAAGCTGTAAACATAGCTTTAAAAAAAATTATTTAAAAATATGTATGAATAATGTCGATCTAACACAACTGTGGGGAATATGAAATATCTCCAAAGATTTCAACTACAAAATGACATATTATTACAGAATTGTAATTTTGTAATAATTACCTGGGTATTGAATGAAAGATGGCAACTTCTAGCCATAGTAGCCCGGCTTATTTATTTATCTAGATTTTGGGGGAGCGGGGGGTTAGGAGGAAGGCAGGGGGGTGGATTGCTATGACATTTCTCACAGATATTTATGGTTATCATCCGGCTTTTCTTGTCTTGCCACCATGAGGCTCCCACCTGAGGTTTGCTAGAATATGAACTTTAAACGTATAATAACAATATATAATGGTCCACGTTCACTGAAGGGAGTGGAACCAGGCATATATATCATATATTTTGATGTGTATCTTGATCATAAGTGGAAAACAAGTATCATTAATGGGAGATGAATAATACTAATCATGCTTGATGTAAGTGGCCTCTTTGATCTTTCTGGTGTTGTTTGTGGTCTCCTTGTCAATGTCATTAACTAATTTCCAGTTGAAATTACAACATGTTCACATCGCTCTTATGGCCACTGGTAACAGAAGATTGATGGTTAAGACTCTTGTAACAGCAACTCCACGAACAACAGCATCATCACAGCTGGGTTCAACAATTCAGTGCCTGCTGAATGTGTCAGGACTCTCTGAACATCACACCAGGGTCTTTAATGCTAAGGGAGTCAGCACCTACTGCAGTTCTTTATCACACACAGATGACAAGAAACACGGAAAGTAGAAGTAATCCACCATCAAGTAACACGCTTGTATAGGTAGTCATTAGATCAAATTAAGTTGATTTTGCCAAAGACATCACTAAAAATGAAAGAGTGTTTTTTTATTATATTTTCATTATAATATCAGTTGAAATCCTGAGAGTTGGGTAATCTCCCCAGTAGTGATAAAAACTAGCAGTTAGTCTGATCCAAATAACGTTCACTATACAGGTTAGTGAAGCTTCGGTCTGTCAGCAGCTGATTTCAGGCCAAGTGAGGCCTCCACCCTCCAATTCTCCCTGCTCTCATCAACACATCACACAGACAGAGTGCTATGCCCCTCTACCCTGCCGCCCCTCTTCACCGACTCATCACAGCCGCTCAACATGTGTCAGGCTAGCCAGCAGCCTCCATCTGTCTCCCCTAGAGCCAGCCAGCCATGTCCATCCAGGGGAGCCACACAGGCAGAGAAAAAGTAATTCCCAAGACAAAGTGCGTTATGCCATGCAGCCGTTCCCCTTGAAAATGAGAACTCCATTTGGGGAGCTGGGGTAGTTTAGCAGGCAGGCCACTTGCTTGTATGTCAGAGACTAGGAAACATAGCCCCGGCCATGCATTGGAGGGCTGCATGGCTTTAGATAGTGAGAGGAGATTTGTCATCCTGAGCCACATGCTTTTATGGTGTGTGGCTTCTTTTAAATATAGAATAACAAACACATGAGCCCATACACACACACAGACAAAACAGTGTGTGTGTGTGTGTGTGCGTGTGTGTGGACAATACCAGCTGCTATAAGACTAAAGATAATAATAATGATAATGATGATTATGTTTGCATATTTGCAAGTTAACTACTGATGTTTTTTTCATTTCAATTATTTTAACTTGATTAGGAATTTATAGTGTTTTGCTTTTTGGGATCTGTGGTGTTATGTCTGTGTTGATGCTCCCATGGGAATGTAATTTCCTGCAAAATAATTTATAGAGGATCAATCTATCTTTCTAACAGATATCTTACATGTATACTGTACAGTGCCACAAATGTACAGCACTGCTGTGAGCTTGATTAGTGATTTGGGATCCTCATCAACAACATCATTAAAACTACAGCAGTGACACCGTTAGATATTTTACTAACTTGGCAACAATTTTTATCCTCATCAAATGTATTTTTATTTAAAACATACAGTTAACAAACTCTCAGTTGGCAGCTTTGTAAAGCAAATACCTCTCATGCTCTTCTCTGTCTGGTTTCTCTAATGCAACTGCTCGCTCTCTGTCACACACATGCAAAGCTCACACACAGCATCTCAGTGGGTAACCAGAGAAAAAAAACAAAAAGATTAATACCCACTGTGTGTTGTCTTTTGGGATTTGAAATTTTAAATATCTAAATGCATGGAGCAGACATTAATGCCTACATGCACTGTGCTAATAAGAGGATGAATAACATGGACAATGAGGAGCAGAAAACAGGGGCTGAATGTTACTGTTAAAGCTGAAAGATGTAGCAGCCTATAGGGAAGGAAAGTAGAATCTTCAAGGAAAATGGATGCACTTTTTCCTGCGCTTATCTATAATACTCATCCCAAAATTTACAGTAGCTTTTTTTGATAACAAGCTGACATGGAACCACTGGCGGTCTCTTGGTTGTTATCGTGTCACTTGCAACAACCACGGTGAAGGAATCGTCTGATTTTGGGCAGATTTTGGAGCAAAGTGATAAAAGCAAGATTGTAATCAAGTAATTTTCAAGGCCTTTTCCTTTTTTTTGCTGTGACCTGAGCAAAGTCAATAAGTTAAGTAGAATACTTTCTATCACGATTTGATTTATCTCTGCCTACAGTAGATTGTCAGGAGAGATATACAGATAGGGGTTGGAGAAATGAAGAAAGGGGTGAAATTTTTCAGCCACAAAAAATATCAGTGCCACTTGCACAATGACAGCCATATAAAACACTTAGGGACACCTTATCGGTGTTCTGCTTAAAATTAATCTTGTAGTTTTGATTTATTTTTAAAGTCAGATTTTCTTGAAATCTCTCGAGGCAGCTGAGATGCCATTTAAAAAGGTGACATTACCCCCATCCCACTGGCAGTCTGCTTATTTACTTATAAATCATATTTCAAGGCAGACTGAATAATTAAGTGACTTATCAAGTTGTATATGCAGAGCTCACCCAACACTGTCAAAAACTTCACTTTGGGTGTGGAAAGCTGAAGAATTAAGAAAAACAATTACATTTTTGAATGGATGGAAAGTAGAGTATGACATTTAGCTAAAAAACATACACAAAGAAGTCTGTGCACACTGACAATAAATTAATTATAGTATTATTATACTTGCATTTTTAAGGTGTTTTATTGTCACCTATATAAAAAGGATTCATGGTTATGCTGAACTTCTCAGTTTTCTTGCACTGATGGCCAAAAGGGGAAGAACATTATCCATTTTTGTTTTGTTCTCAGACCCATTTTACATATCTAAAATATCCACTGCCTAATTCTCCTACACCTAACAGCTTACCAATTAGGGATCATAAAATTTTAATAGCAGCACTACAGCCTTATCTGAAACTGGAACATGCAGCGTTCTTGCTGTTATTTTGTCAGCCTTCTAACAGCTGAATCTCCAAAAGGCACGTATGCCTTTCCTTTTCACAGATCTCCGTCTATTACAGCATGCTCAGTGGTGACACTGATGGGGATTTTTTTTTTTTTTTTTGGAGAGGTTTGGGGT
>VOQK01043056.1:0-29154 GCA_015052645.1 Benitochromis conjunctus | reverse complement strand
GCCTGTTAGTGGGTTGGGGTGCTACTTTGGTCAAGTCTCAAATGTCCAAATAATTACTAAATTGTTTGTCATTAAATATTATAAAAACATTCAGATGCAGAGCAACGCAGATGCTCTGATATTTGTCAGTCCCCGAAGGATTTGTCTACTGTTTTCCTTTAATGACTTTTCCCCTAGAAAACAACTGAGGTCATTAGGTTAGTGTTTTTGATTTTCACTGCCGCATGTCAGCAGTAATTAGACGCACTGCCGAGGTTTCGAGGTCTGTAAATGAGAAAAATGTTGTTACACCTACAAAGTTCCCCTAAATTGGCACACAGTTTTAATCAATGCGTGCTGTGCCTGAGCTTCACAGATGTGCAAAATGCTTCTGAGATAATTGATTGGAATCATAATGGAGCAAAAAACTCTTCTTTGTACAGTGTAACATCTGTATGTAACAGTAAATGTCAAAGCACGACTGTTTCTCCTACCCGACTGAATTGTGCTCCATGTGTTCAGTGTTTACATTAACCCCAAAACTATTCAAAATTACCATGATAAATATACATTTTAGGGAATTCATTTTCATTATATTTTGTACTATGTAAGTATTTTTGTTTTTGTTTTTTTGTTTTTTTACAATTGCTCCCAAAACTTCCTCAGTATAGAACTGTGTGCTCCTTGTAGGATAGAAAACGCTCGCCAGACAACTATCTTAAATGAGTGAAAGATGAAAAGATGGAGCTAAATGAAGATACAGGCTAACCCATAAGTTAGGATAAATAATTTGGAATTTTATCTTATTTGTTTGGCTGATTGGCCTGATTGTATTTGTACGCTGACTAAATATGCCTGTCGGTCCTGTTAACAAAGGTATTAATGGTATAGAGCATGTTGCAGGTTGGAGACACAGAAATGAACAATTTATGTTGCACCAGGTCAGTGGTCATGGTGTGATGTCATGTGATAGGTGTGAATGCATGGGAAAGAAAGACTTTTGATTTCACATCAGGCACGAACCTCAGTGCCTCATGTGTGATTTATTTCCATTTGTAAGTCTTCTTGATTGAATTGCAAATCAGTGATATCGCAGCAGTGTGACTGGTCATTTGGGCCGACATTAACACCAAGTCAGGGGAACAACATCAAGATGGTGATTTTTTTCAGATGTGCAAAAAGAACAAAAAAGGACAAAATCAAGTAATTTGTGGTAACCACATGCAGTATTTTTCAAACTCTTGGGATTAATCAGTCTCTTTACCAGTTTTAGAAGTGTTTATATGTTTTTAATACACTCACACAGAGTTCTGGTAACGGTGAAGTCACCTTTTCAAAATAAAGCATTAGAAGCAACAGCCTCACTTAGAACAACGTCTACAAATTGGACCAATAACACAGTGCTCGCTCCCAGTTCTCCCAGTATAAGACAATGACATATTGCTGACAAGAACTAGGCTGTATAAATTTACACTTCACCTAAAAGCTTCCGTGTTCCCATCGATTCTTTAACCCAGGAAGTTAAAGGATGATTTATGGACACTGTGCTTCCTGTGTCCCTCATACTGCAGACAGATAGTGTGACTACAGACAGATTGTGTTAGTACCAGCCTACAAATTGCTACAGCTGCTTCGCAGTCTATTTTTACCACCCATAGATCCTAGCGGTCTGGTACTGTCACACCCTCATATCTAGACTAATGGGGGGACTTGCTGAGAACTGGACTGATAATACTTTATATACCCAGTGTAAAGCCTCATTTGAACTATTTACAGGTGTAATGGCACACACTGTAACACATACAGACACATATATATCGATTCAACACACTTCTGGATATCAAAGACAAAAAAATGTCACTGTAATAAATTCAGGACTTCAAGCATGTATGTTTGGTTTCATAAAGACAGGATGCTTAATGTCACCAAGAAAACACTTCTTTGCAACACATAATCTATCCAAAATGTCACATGTCATCACTGGGTATTGATTGATCCAGGATGTTTCCCTCTTGTTTCTGGAAAATATGTCAAGTAGTGATGTATGTTACTCAGTGGAATATTTTCACATTCAAACAGCTTCAACCCTCATAAACTGAAAAATGTAAAACAGCAATGTGCCTTTTTCAGAAACACCGGTGCTGTTGCTCTGGATACTCTGCAAACCTTTGCATTAGAAATAGTTCATACTAAAAAAAAACATGTAATGGGTGATTTTGTGAGGTAAATGTTTATGGCAATAGCTGCCGTTGTTTGGATTTCTCATGGCAGCTGTGAAATTTGTGCTGTTAGTATCACAAATTACACATCATTCACCTCCACTGTACTGGATACCATATCCCAAAAGCCACATGAATCATAGAGCAAACAAAACATATGAAACCAAGACAAACACTAAATTTACTTTGCTTAATAAATTGCTCTCACTAATGTTAGCGTGGTTAGAGAAAAGTTGCACAGACATGGGACACATGAGTTCTGGTCACAGAGGCCTAGTTATCGGTTGGTTGCTAGGGAAAAATTAACATTCCCATACTGGTTGCAAGTGGTTGCTGCCAGTCATTGTGAACTTGAATGCTAAGCCCCATTGCTAAAGATAGTCAGTGACCCTCAGGTAACCACTAGTTGCTAGACAAATGTGTATTCTCTGACCATTTTGTGAGCGGTTGTGAGCAATTGCTTGCTTTTGCTAGGAGGACATTGGTCGCAGAGAAGTATACGGAGCTCTGCTTAACACCTCCTTGCAATTTCTTTGCTCAATAGTAGATTTCTGTGGTCTCCCAAAGTATACATGGAAGATGCTGACATGTCTGCAAACACTTGCCATCGAAAAGTGTGATGTAAACCGGCAATGGAGGCAGTTCACTAGGGACAAAGGTCTATAGCAACCACTCAGCATCCAGTCGGAGAATACACTTTTGTACCTAGCAGCTGGAGTTTAGGCCTTTGTGACTGAGGTATTAGACATATGGCAGTGATTATCATCAGAGCAAAATTTTTTTGTTGTAAGTTTCAGCCTCCTTCTCAGCCGAGACATTTCTGTGTGCGCTTTGCATGTCTCCCTGTGCCTGCATTGGTTTCTTACAGTTCTGCAAATATTTCAGGAGTGTTGACCAAAACTGAAAAGAATCATCATTGTTACAGCCCATCTTATTCTGACTTCATGGTTTGCTTTTATTAAGCTGTAATACAACTGTTTTTGTTGTTGGATAAAGATAAAGCAAGGTTCAGTGACACACAGCATCTAGCCGTATTAAATGCTTAGTGCTTTTCTCTTTCGTGACGATGACAAAAGCTTTTTTACTTTATGCATCAGATTGCATCAGGGAGAACAATTAAGCTAAAAACTACAGTCCTGGTTCATCTGTGATTAACTAGATCTATGATTATCTAGATTAACTACATTTTCCCATACTTTCAGTTCAAGTCTAGAGGAGGAAGCTCACAGATTATAATGACTTTTCTGCACTGCTCTTAGCTAAACCCCCAAATTCCCATGTGATTTAATCTCTTGATCCTTAAATGGTGAATACAAGATTAAAATAAAAAGTAGAAGAAGATAAACAAAAAAACTATTGATTTTGATGACTTTTGATGACCTTACCTCAGATGAGTATTACACTCATAATGTTTTCTGAGAAACCGATGTGCTTCCCTGGGAGTTTTCTTGTTATTAAAATGCATCATATATGCCTCGGGTAGTTTTCTGCAGGGATGCACCAGACTGATGGTGGGTCCGTTTGGATATTGACATTGGATTTTTTTATAGCAGACTGAGCATCTGCCTTTTCCAGATATTGAAAATTTTTTAGGATTAAGGCTTTATGGCTATCACCAGTAAAAAAAAAAAACAAAACAGAGTTGTTTTTTTAATTTATCTTCTAGATATACTTCCTTTTTTTTTATCTTTCAGTCTGAACATGTGTCATGTATCTCTCCTATAAGGTCTCTGCTGATACCCAGGACCTAATCCAGAAGTGACCAAGGATACAGTACCACCACTAGTACACTACAAACTACCCAGTTTAGCTTGCACTTAATGCCTAGTATAAACTTAACTGAAACACTGGGATTGTTATGATTTCATTTGCTTTCAGAAACATTTTAGAGCGTGGATAACTTAATAGGTCAAGAACAGACCAGATATATCACTAAAAAATCACTCCCGAATTTAATTTAATTCAATTCAATTCAGTTTTAATAAAGGTGTTTTATATTGTAAGGTAAAGACCCTACAATATTGCAAGAAATCCCTAACAATCAGATGAACTACTGTGAGCAATCACTTGGCAATAGTGGGAAGGAAGAACTCCTTGCAAATAAATAAGAATATTAGACACAAGCTCTAAATGTGTGGTTTAGCCGATAATACTTGCAGAGCAGCCTTTTCCTTAGAGAATAATGTCAACTTTTTTCTGATGTCATTTCTTTTTTAAATTGTTCTCCACCTTTGAGAGTAAAATTTCACAAGATTCAAATGTTTTTCTTCCCTCAAAAACAACCACTGTACCCTTAGCTAGCAAAAAAATTATGTGCCAAATGGCGTGTCATATATCTTGAGTTAATTTAAATGTTAAATTTGAAATTACCTTCAACTTAAAAAGGCTACTCTGATTATGCTGTCTCCACTTTTGTAGTGCTAGGTAGGTGGGGAAATACTACCAGTGCAACTATATTTACATCTGAACCATGAACGCATCATAAGGTCAAGACTGATTAATATGCATGCAGGTGGGATTATGTGGTTACTAAACTGTCTCTGTGGCATCAGCTAAAAAGGCCATCGAGTGCAGCTCATAAAGGCTAAATAGTTCACAGCACTGCATTAAAGTGCCAATCAAATTTAATTACTCATTAATGGAAGGTTCCAGAATGGCGTACTCCCTCGTTCCAGCCCTTTTTAACTCTTCGTAATAAATAAAATACAGATGATTTAATTGAATTTCACTCACCAAAACTGCAGCACAGACGTCTCTGACAGTCAGTTAATGTGTGTAACCATTGGGCAGACCATATTATTGGTCCAGTTATTGCTTAAAAAATGCTTCAAAAGGCATCAACATTACAAATACCAATACATAGTCCCAGTTACTGGTTGGTATTGAGTAAGGTGAAAACGTAGCAGATCGCTACAGCAACAGTGTTGGCACCCACTTCTCGAACTTTAAACCTTATTGCAATATAAATGAGAAAGTTATACAAAGAAGGAAACAACATGTACCCACCTGTGTCCATTTCTTTTGGAGCCATCCTCAAGTGGCGAGGATCTCCAGTTTTCGACACTTCCACAATCGCTCCATTCTTCAGGGTTACCACTTGCAGAACTAAGGAATAAAACATTACATCAGCCCAAAATGTCTTGGACTTTCTCTTCATGCACGATGCCTCTGACATTTTTTTCTCTCTGACTGAATTTAGTCTTTCACAGTCTCTTGCCCTGTTCCACCACAATCGCTCTTTTTTTCCCCTTCAGCTTCAATACACTCACTAAGTCCAGGTGACCATTTTTTCTTTTTGATCTATCAGTGCTCTGTTATTACAACACTACTCAATTAGAAAAAGGCTAGAAACTGAAGATGAAGCTGGGTTTTGCCCTTTGTTCCAGCATAGCTGCTCAGGTCACCCATTCACACAAACACAGAGATCTACAGCATACGCAAGACCAAGTTCCTGTCCCAGCCAAAATGGGACACGGACAGGCTAAAACTGTACTGCTGAAAAGTTGAACAAGAAGCTAAATAATTCAAGAGGCTCTCAAGCAGTCACCCTTTTCTGTGCATTTCTCTGTAATTATACCAGTCCTACTGTTTGGTCCCCCTTCACACACACACACACACACACACACACACGCACGCACACACACGCACACACACACACACACACACACTAGACTCCCCTGAGTAGATGTCCAGCAGTGTTTCGCATGTCTCCCTGATTTGACAAGACACCTTGTCCTTGTCTTAGTACTGTCCCCCCACTCTGTCTCCTTCTGATCACTTCTGTCTTCTTTTTCTTCTCATTGCTATCTCAGTCCTATCTGTTCCCCTCCTGGCTGCTCTTTGTCTACATATTTATGTTTTAGTCTCAAACTTTATTCTGAGATTTATTCCTTCCTGTAGCTTTCGTAAGTCTTTAGTAATACTGTCTTTCTCTCTGCAGGCAGTTAGAGTGCACCACTGTGTTGTATAATGTCTGGGTAACTGAGTGAAGGGTACCTGCTGGAGCTGAATGAGTTTCTTAATTATAGAAGCCACAAAGAGAGCAAGACTGTTGGTTGAAACTACAGAAGAAGAAGAAAAAGATTTGATGCAATAATGTGTAATTAAGTGTTTCATTCATTTTTATTAAGGAGGGATGTGTTTTATGGAAAAGAAAGCACAGTTTGTTTGTTATTAGCACAGTTTGTCATAATGTATTTAATAAGAGTAGTGACTGTGCACATGCTTGGCAGGAACGAAGAGTTGTATTTAAAACAAAAAAGGATTATGGTCACACTAGAGTGCGGAGATTTTTTGGGATAGAGAGGGTAATTTGGCTGATCTTTTACTCAGAATTAGATCTTTAACAGATTGTAACACTTGGCTCGTGACGGCATCTGATGAAATAGTTTGACAGACACTGCTGCTGTACATCTAAAGCATAAAGGTCACTCTTTCAGAGATGCCAAAGTTCACATTTTGGACTGAGAACACAGATGGAGTGAGGGAGACCATCTATGTGCACTGTGAATGACCATCACTGTGTGAGAATGGTGACTTACGACATCAGCTATCAGTCACCTAGTTTTGAGAACTATTCCCAGGTGCTTCAACCCCCACTCACACAATGCTTCAGGTGACCTCAGTAGGTCACGTGAAAAGGTGAGGCGAGGTTCTTGCAGTGGTTTCACCCTTAACCCCCAGTGGTGGTAATAACCCATGCCTATTTTTTCTCACACCATGGCTCATGTGATCAATGGCAAGTCAGAGGAAAACCTCCACTCGGGGTCAAATACCGTGGCTCTCCACCTTTTGGTTTAAGAACCAAAGAAACCTCTACGATATGAGGTGAAATTTCTTCACAGACTTAAAGAAGTCCAGTCCTCTTCTTTTTCAAGTTGCTTTTCAAGACTAACATGACCTGAATGACTGAGAACCACAGACATTTGTTAAGTCTGATATAAGATTGTACTAGATAATATACTTAATGTGTTTCTTTGGATATTTGATGTCTGAATGTTTAGCAAAAAGCACTTAAAGGTCTTAAAGGAATCTATATTAAATATGGGTTGCTATGGTCACTTCCAGTACCTCATCTGTTTCATTATGGTGCTTACAGACTGTGAAACCACAGCAATCTTAGTTAATTACACACCACAATGTGCAGCATGGATCTAATAAACTTGGCTGTGTATCAAATTTGATGCATTCACACTTTATGATAATAATGTATGGTGAATTTGGGCTACAGACACTACTGTTTTCCTCTCGTTACTTCCGTCATATGTGGTTACAACAGCTGAAGGACACATCATACAAACTATAGCTTCTGCTCTGTCAACTTGAACATTTCATGCCTTAGGTATAAGTGTTGATTAGTAGCCACAGGTCATAGGGGCAGTCACACAATGAGAGAGTACTAAATACTAAGAATACTAAATTTTTGACGGTATCAGAATATTGTTCCAGGCTACCTTTGGTCACAAAACTGTTGTGACAACAAACTCTGTCACTTTGCAGAGCAGGGCTGTCATTTTGGAGATATGACCAAAGACATCACTACAGTTCTCTCACAGTGCCGGTCTTTGGTGTGTGACAGCACAGCTTAGAACTGCAGAGTGTATACCTGGCTTTAGGTCAGCATCAGTACTGGTACCAGCTGGGTGTGAAGGATCCCAGCCACACATGCTTTTCTTTGTTCGCAGCATTATAATTGAGAACTTGTGAGATAGTCTGTGTGTGTGCGTGCATGTGTGTGTGTGCATATGTGCCAACTCAAGACAGGGGGTAAAGGGCGACAAGCAGAGTTACAGCAAGACGGACTTTGTTTCACAGTAGTGTACTGTGGCAAATTGGATTGCTGTGTGTGTGTTTGTGTGTGCGTGCGTGCGTGCATGAGTGCATGTGTGAGATTGTGTAATTCCGTCTGCACCCACAAGCCTGCTGTCAAGATGTAAAGGTGTATGTCTCCTGAACAGAGCTTTGTGCATGTGAAAGAGAGAAAGACGCAGAGAGTAAAGAGGAAACTACGACTTGCAGAAAGAAAGTCTGCAAAAAGAGAAAGACCGAGGAAAACAAAAGAAGTGAGCGAGGATGTCTCGCTGCATGATTCACAAAGAATGAGTAACACTTTTGAAAGACACAGCATTGATTTCTTCTCTTGTTTCTGTCTCACCAAGAAACCTCGCCAAACCACTTCGCGTCAGCTGTGAGGAACAGCAGAACTCAGGCGCCATTACCACAGTAAACACCCTTGAATATTCTCACGTAGCTTTGCAATGTGTGCAACAGTCTGCAAATGTAAAGCTGCTGAAGCAGAAATGTTCCCAGTGTGGTAAATCAAATGACAAGGAATACAAATCGGTTTACAAATGTTTATTATTTACATTTAACGTTGGCAATAAACAGCTTGTGCATAAAAACAAAGTTCTTGTAGTTTATTATCTAATACAAAGTAGTTGCACTCATGTTTGAATGCTGACTCCACCTGGTGCAATCTTTTTCAGCTATTTGACATTAAAAAAATCACCTTTATTGATAAACTAATGATTTCTTTTCTTCTACTGGATTCTGAGAACTGTTGTATAATGTCAGTCAGCTAATTATGCTATACGTCTGTTGAAAAATGTCTTCCCCTGTATAACTATCTATGGCAAAGAAATACATGTGTAATAACTTGGAGATCCTGTGTTTCACATATTCAATTTAATCCAGTTGTATTTATATACAGCACCTCAAGGTGCTTTGTATTGTAACATAAAGACTCTACAATAATACAGAGAAAACCTCAACAATCAGATGACCCCCCTATGAGCAAGCACTTGGCAACAGTGGGAAGGAAAAACTCCCTTTTAACATGAAGAAACATCTGGCGGAGTAAGGCTGAGGGAGGTACAGCCATCTGCCACAACCAGTTGGGGGTGAAGGGAAGAAGACAGGACAAAAGACATGCTGTGGAAGAGAGCCAGAGATTAATAATAACTAATGATGAAATGCAAAAGTGATGTGAAAAAAGGTGAGCGAAGAATAAACACTCGGTGCATCATGGGAGAAGACCCCAGATGTGAAATGTAATGTCTTAGCAGCTTGAGTCATGCACGATTCAGTATTCCTATTGCAATACTTGTTTTGTGAGACTCTGCTAAACTTTGAGCACCCACATAAAGAAACTGTGTCTTTGGCTCTGTCTCTCGAGACTCATCTCAACCACTGAGATTTTGTTTACGCTTCCTTATCGGCTCTGCGGAGAAATGTAAATTTGAAATTATTAATATTCTTTCTCACTACCTTCCCTCGTCCTCTCACGCGCCCCTCCTCTGTCTACAGTGGCAGTAAATAACATCTGCTCTACAAATTAATTCCCCCCTCAACCCTCATTGGCCTTCTTCATTGTCTCGACCAGGTTTATAGGAGAACTCTCATATCAATTAAAGCCTAATTCTGTTAGCTGTCATGCATGGTGCACCGGGGTATTTCTTCAGCTTATGAAAATGCCAGCTCCCTTTAAGAAACTGTCATCTCCGATAATGCCTGCAAACTGTGGCCCTCTAAACTAAAAGATAGCATGTGGGAAATAGCCAATATTAAAAAGATTAAGCAGGTGGAAACAATTGGGAGCTAATATAAAAGCCAAGTAAATTGAACCACTAAATCTTTGTACTATGTCAGTGTTAATATGCTGCTGTAAAGTGGCGCGTGCATGCATGGGGTTTTCAACTATTTAACTGAAGGCAAATGCTTCACAGTAACGTGATGGTTATTTAATAGTAGTAGGTTTGCATTCAGGATCTACGACCCTATATTGGCTCAATAATATTCCTTGTTATTTGGTGCCTCTAGCTCAGGAGGGTAAGTAGGTTATCTGTTAATCAGAAGGTTGGTAGTTCAATGCCTGGCTTTTCCAGTCTGCATGCCAAGAAACCCCTAATGCAATGTTCTATAGAAAGCACTTGGGTATAGGCAAGAAGTGCTTTGATGAGTGGAGCATGTTGTATTAAGTACTCAAGTAGAGTTAAAAAACTGCTATATGAGAGGCTAGTCAATTTACCACATGTTATAGCGTAATGTTTTTCATACATTTCATCAAGAAATTAAAGTGTTTGCTCTTTTTGAAGTTGATAAAAAGCAATCTTAATTAATTCCCTTTAAACAAATTCTAATAGGTTCAACTGGCCACACCTGTATAATGGCTTCCACAATTTCATGCTCACTTCTGGCCATGAATAAGCCCAATAGTCCCACAAACACTATATTTGATGTCTTTTTTTCTGTTTATCCATCTATCCATCCATTTTATCTTTTCTCCAGTTCAGGGTCACATGGTGGCTGGAGTCTATCCCGCCTGTCACATGGCTAGAGGCAGAGTACACCCTCAACAGGTCGCCATTCTGTCCCAGAGCCAGCATAGAGTGGCAGGCAATCATTCACCCTCACATTCACACCCAAGGCCATATTTAGAATCACCAATTAGCCTAATCCCATCCAAGCCTTTGCACTGTGGAGGGAAGCTAGAGTACCCGATGACAACTTTTCGTACACTAATTTTTATTTTAATTTAATATAAAACACCATAATGTCATAATATTGTAAACCTTGTCAGGCCCCTGTTCTTCACTGTGTCTAGAACAGGAATACTGGTTGCTTTCTGGTCTCAGCTTACAATATAAAGTTAGGAACGTGAAGCCTCTTTTGTACAGGAGTACATGCTAGAGGTGGACACAACACAAAGTGCCGAGCAAAATGTGATAGTATAATGTGAGCAGGCATGTGATGATGATGCTGTTATCCCCTGTGATATGATACTAAAACCTACTGATGCTGG
Source organism: Benitochromis conjunctus (assembly GCA_015052645.1). Taxonomy (NCBI): domain Eukaryota; kingdom Metazoa; phylum Chordata; class Actinopteri; order Cichliformes; family Cichlidae; genus Benitochromis; species Benitochromis conjunctus. The sequence goes on along the minus strand of VOQK01043056.1, from coordinate 18,156 downwards.
GATGGGTCAGTGATTTCTCACTAGCTTTCTTATTGTTCATTTTCATCTGCAGCTATATCATGCATTTTTTTATGATAAATTAAACTAGCTTAGCATTTATGTGGGTCCGCTCAAATTATTTACATCCACTTTTTAAAGAGCAAAACTTTTTCTTTTACAAAAATTACAATGCATGGACTCACTGCACTGAAATAAACAAGTCCAGTCAGCTACCAGTGTCCACTTAAGGTGCCGTTTATTTCTAAAATGCACTTAAGAGCTCTGAAACTTTAAACTGCACATGTATTATATTTGATACACGAGGTTTTTGAGACTTCTGCATCATTTTTTTTTCAGTATGTTTAGCTCTCAGCCAGACGTGATGTTGATGTGATAATTGCAGCAGTCCTTTTTTTCCAGATCAAAGTAAAACTCATTTTATTGATTGAACTTGTATCATTTAAACCCTATAATGTTAGGCAGGCCGCCTGGAATTATTCTGTTGTTTTAGCTGTAAAAGTGTCATGAAATCAGCTGTGAGTATGTGCTTTTGTCCCCCTTTTCCAGACTACTACTTCTTTCAACATCTGGTAGTTGTTTTGCTCTATAAGAGTGTAATCAGGGATTAATAACAGAGAAACACAAAAAACAAAATTGAAATTTTACAGTTTTCAGTGAATGAGGCCCTCAGAATGTGCATGAATAAAAGATTTAGAATAGCCAATTTGAACTATGAACTCTAAAACACTGAACAACAAAACATACATGACCTTTGGCCATGTGGTTTGTTTTTGAGGATCTCTTTTTTTCTAAATAAATTCAGGCGTTTTGGGCCCCTGGTAGAGCTCCAAGAAGCACTTCCTCTCAAACTGTAGCCAAAGGCCTACATTGCACTGCTGACACTTGTTCTCACTTTTATAGAACTTTTTCCTGAGTGGATAATAAACCCACTCTGCTCTGCCTGTATGTTCTACAAGGCTCAAATCCCTGCTTTTTCAGGTGTTGGAAGAGGGCTGGGGGGTGCATGTTTGCTGATGGGTGATAAGTCATATAAGGAATTTGAAAACATGCCAAAAAACAGTGAAATGTCCAACATAATTTCAGATTTTTGTATAACTCCTTTGCACTCACTCACTCACTGTGTCTCAACTGTCCCGGGGCTGCTGACACGCGGTGCTTGCCATTACCAATGACTGTAATATCACTGAAAAGCACAGCAGAGTCGCTACTTTCAGGAACCGCTGAATTTTGTTTAGATTGCACAAACCATTCAAGAGTTACGGTAGTTTAAAGAAACATTTGAATAACCTTACAATTGTTTAAAAAAAAAATAGCTAGCAGCATTAGGTGTTAAGACCAAACTCTACAGGTTGCCTATATGAAATGTGTTCCCTGGGTCTATATCTCCCTTCCAGAATACTGTAAAGAAAATAAAAGAAGTGAAAGTGTGGCCAGAACAGATGATGTGCTCAGCAAAAGTTACCATGGAGATCTAGCCATGTAAAAAGAGAGCCACTTTCGAACCATGGAAAACTCTTTTAGGTGTAAGTTACCTCGCTAACCAATTACCTCTTCATAGTCAGCCCTCTGGTACAATCAAGGATACAGATGTTTTCATGATATGGCAAAATAGAGCTAATGGTATGCTCCTCGTAACACTCAGACAGACAACTTAGAGTTAAAATGCACAAAAATTTCTCATGCACACAAATCACACATATCGCCATAAAATCCTGCCAACTGCTCATCACCAGTTACAGAGCTGGCATACCTACACACATGCAGATAGAAAAAAAAGATTATATGCATGAAGCACCCACATTGTCAGCAAAAGAAAATCACTGAAGGCCTAACTGGTAGTATCAGCTCTCTAAATAGCACAAGCCCAGAGGCCATGACACACGTCTTTCATCTGAGGAGGAAATGTTGCTGAGCTGGAGATTGCACACAAGTGCTTATGTAGAAATGATTTGTTCTCTGAACAGCTACTGAAGCCAAACAGCTACTCGGTCCTTAGCGGTGTCTATTCTGTCTGAATCCGGTAAAAGACTGAGAGATGAGTTAATTGCAGTTTATGGATAGAAGCCAGCTGACTCGTGGAGGTACCTAGTACTGTAGTTCACAGAAAAGTTATGACTATATGGATTTATATTTAGCCCACAGCCTCTAACGCTGCCATAAATGGAGCAAGTGAGCATGAGCACCTGTGGAAGAAAGAAGTATAAGAGGTCATCTTTGGGCACAACTCATCAAGTAAAGGCTTGTTAACAAGCAATTTAGCCTTTTGTGTTTTAAAGAGGTACTTGTGTAACATTTTACATTCCCCAGAATGAGTTGTTCTCTCTTACAGTGGCAGTTTTCAAAGCTGTTGTTTTTCTTTCGTTTAAAAAAAAATCATAATTTCTTTAGCAGACATTTGGGGAAAATGCCACGGCCGAGCCTCATGGCTTCCTTTCGAAAATCGGGATTCACTCATATGAAAGCAATACTTTTGTTGCTTGTGTGTTTCAGTCGTGAGGGGCTAGTTGAAATTGCAGTACTGTGATGTTTGAACAGTGGCTATTATTACACTCCTAGCTAGCCTGTGAGAGGCAGCCTTTTAGCCACAAAAATGGAGTACACTACAGCCCAAAAGTGGAACCAAAGATACACTGACTATATAGCATAAACTATTAAGTGCTCAGCTATACTTTATTACCCTAATGGATCATTCCTTTCTTTCATTTCAAATAAATGCCTTTCCAAATTGAAAAAACTCTGACTTTAAATGTGATGCTACAGTTTGGTGTTGTGTTATTCAGCAATCAGATATGGCATAATTAGATAGACAGAGTTTACCTGGCATGCTCTCGAGTAGTGGCATTAATAGCTTGTTGGATGTTTTACTAATAATTATTTCACTGTTTTCTTTGTTCTGTGCTTTCTAATTAAGATCAAAATAATCACCCTTATCCGAAAGTTTCGCATTCACACGGGCCCTTAGTGTCTAAAGAATGCATTAATAAGTCATCTTCAGCACTCGCTGTCTTTGGACTCATTTAACCGTTAAAATAGACTGTAATTAGGTTGAAATTTGCATGCAAAAAAGTATTTATGCACAGTGGCGTGTCGCTTTTTAGATTTCAAATGGGACTTGAGTGTACATTTTGTAAACAAGCCATGATTTCCTTAGGGCGCTGCGAATGTGTTTGACTATTGCCAGCGACACTATTTGTGTAGTACTACAACCTTCCTGTGGTTTAGATAATTAAAGGTTTCGCACACACAAGTCTCAGCAAGAATGATAAATCAGCTGTCAGAAAAATAAGAAATCACTGCTCATTCACATTGCTCTGAGAGCAAATCAAGTTACGCAAACAAATCGACTTCAAATAATGCCGAGGCTTTTATTTTTAATACTCATTGCCAGTTGATTGCTGGTAAACAGAGAAGATATTAAAATGTTAAACTGAAAACACCGGGTTGCATGCATCCTGTTTTGAATTATGCTTTTCAAAAGGTGATTGCTGTACTCTGTCAGTCAAACCACCAACTTCTGATACTCCTCCTTTGCTCAGCTCTGTCTTAAGTGGTTTGAAAATCAATTCCTGATCCATGCAAGTGGGCTTACTTGGTGTGAGCGGGGATAAGCTGCGCCTTGTCAGTGGTTGTTTTGCTATGGGAAAGTCGATGAGCAAACGGCTTGTGTTGTTAGCTGCAGGAAATGTCAATGGGGATATTGGGAAGCAGCACTGGGCTCTAGTGGTCCTACTAAAGCCTTTCATCTGAGGTAGCCAACATCATTACGAGCCTGCCATGTTTGCCTTTATGGTGCCTGCAGTTGGATGCGTGTGCTTCCAACTGTCTGTGTGGGTGTGCAGTACAGGCCTAGTGAGTGTGTTCATCCATCTACCCATGTACACTTTGGTCTTGATTATGCTGTGTGTAATATTATGTGTGTGCATGTGCTTGTGTCTAAGTGAGCCTATGGGCCATTAAGCTTTCAGCATGGTCCGGAGCTCATTAATGAGGATCTGTGTCACATCAAAGCAGCTAGCTGTTAGCTTCCCATACTTTTGCCGGTAACTAAAAGTATGTGTGTGTAGGTGTATCAGTATGAAATCATGTGGGTAATCTGTGGTCATTACTTTTCATTTTTACTCATAGGTTATTATATAGTATCTATGCATTTATGTATGTTTTCATGACTTTTAGATTTTTCTCATCAGTTCTTTGCTGTTTCATCGGCTCCACTGAGTGTGTGAGGTTCTGTGAAGTTTTTCCATTTTTCATTTGTCCAATCTTTCCTTTTTGATCATCTTCTAAAGCACCTAATGCACCAATACTGGAATTCAGCGCTGTGCCGTGCCTGTTACAGAAAAGCTAACAGAGTGTTTTTGGGGCTTTTTTTGTGTGCATTTTTCTGTTGAATAGACTATTGTTTCCAAACCTGTCTGTGGCAGGTCAAGAGATGACTAATAAAGACCAAGCCTGCCATTATCTAAGATATTCACTGGGTTGTACGCCATTAGTTTGTTATTGCTGTTGTAACGTGAGGGTTCGCACGTTATCGATAACTTTCTCAGCAGCCACTTTACTCTCAGCACACCACAATAACACAACACTTCCTGTGTACAGCCCTCACGGATACTTCACTGGCCATTCAGAAGCCAGGAAATCCTATACTCAGTTCAATGCAGGGAAAACAACTAGGTATATTCAACACATACTTATTACTGCTTTGAACATGCATGTGTAAACATTGAGACCACCAAATGGGTATAACTAGCTCTATACACGCTACACTGTCTTCAGTTGTAATGTACTGAGAGAGCGCATTCAGTGGACACCACCTAAACTGTGGCGTATGCAATCATGTGGTGACACACACCAAGAGTGTGTGGACAGAACAGGGGACTTCCAGGTACTAATCTATGTATAGCAGCTGTACGGAGAATGAGCCAGAGTCACACACGCATGTAATCACGCGGGAGAGCTGTCAAATTTAAATGGGGCAAGGGTTTTGATTTTCATGGCATGGTTCCCTAAACTAACATAACAGTGGAACTGTATATACAGTACACAGTGGTTAGCACTGTTGCCTCACAACAAGAAGGTTCTGGGTACAAATCCACCATCAGGCTGTGGCCTTTCTGCATGGAGTTTGTATGTTATATGTGTGGGTTCATTCTGCATACTCTGGCTTCATCACACACTCCAAAGACTTGTAGTTAGTGGGGTTAGGTTAACTGGAGATTATAAATTAGCCATGATGTGAATGTCTCTCTGTGTTGACTGGCAACATGTCCAAGACGTACCACACCTCTTGCCCTATGGAAGCCTGGTGGGCTCTAGCCCTCCTGCAACCCTGAAGAGATTGAATGGATGGTTCCCTGACTTGTTATACATACTGCATATCATACAGTACAAAACATACAGTAAGAACAAAAGCAACACAAAGTCCACCTTTTTAATTTTCTCTTTAAAAAAGGATAGAAATTACTGTCAGATTTGAACATGTTGTTGCATAAGCTAACAACTTCAGATCATACTTAAAATAAAATTAGGTCTAGACTCCTCAGGCCTTCATAGTGTAAATCTTTTGAGTTTCTTTTTCTGTTGAAGAAAATCTTTTTCATGACGTTAAAAATCAAAGCTGTTGAGTTTACCAGGGGTTACTGGTAAACTCATATCTGCATGGCAGACTTGTCTTGCCTGAAAGAAGTGGCTACGCACCACATTACCTTGATGTAACACATTACCTTGCTTAATTACTGCCCGTAGAAAGGCGTTTGTTATTCTACTTGTTCCATTACTTTTGCATTACACTGCAACATGGCCAGAGATACACTGACACGTAATTACAAGTTAACAATAACAACCTTAGCGTACACACTGACACAAACCCCTAAACTAATGAAGACAACTGCAAGCTCTTCCTTTTATTGTTTTACTGTAAACACTAAGCTGACAGCAAAGTTGAAACCCAGCCCACGGAGCACTTCACAGAAAAATGTTGTGGTCACAGCAATTCTACTGCAAAACAGGTAGAAATGGAGCATGACTGCTCGTCTTTGCTTCTATAACCTTATGGAAATCAAATTGTGGCTGCTTGGCTGGATTTGGCATACACTTAGATTTACATTTGCTTAAGAAATTTTGTTCAGTTGTGCAAAATTGCACCGGTTTGTTCGGGATGATGTAATATCATCAGCAGCCACTTAATCAACCAAACTCAGACACTCATTAAGGGAACTGTAGATTGCTTTGGCCCTCATATATTGTAGAATGTTGATATGTTTGTGAATTATGAAGACACTAAACAAATTAAATAAGTCCTTGCGTTGCCAACAAGCTGTGAGTTTGTGAGTATATCTGTGTGTGTGCTTGTGTACGGAGGAAGAACTACACATTGTATCCCTTGTGCATTAGCCTGATTGGTGCTCAAAGTTCAATATATCAAAAGTATGTGAAGGAAATGCAGTTTCTTCATTTGTCATTCTTTGTGTGCGTGCAGCACTGTGCACACCATCATTTCTTTACATTTTGCCAGGAAAATGGAAAATAGGTGCCGTGATTTATCAAAGCATGTGCAAACATAAATGGGAACACAGCACAGAAGGCAAAACTAGTTTGTGCAATTCTCACGAGCTTCAAAGTCAACATTTGGTATAACCAACTTTAATCTTCAACACTGCCTGCACTCTCTTAGAGGCCACTCTGGGGAGGCCAGTCCATGACTGATAGTGTTACAGTGTGTAATTTTCCATCCAGGTATGCTTTTACTGCAACGCCACTGTCATGCTGAGAAATGAAACTGTTAATCAGATGCTTTCCAGATAGTGGATCAAACTCTGACCCAGTTTTTTCTACATTAATCTTTCCATTGATTTTGAGAAGATCCTGAACATCAGTGAGTGAAATGTAGCCCCAAACTACGACAGTCTCTACTGCATTTTACAGATGGCTACACACATGCTGAGCATCTCTCCTGACCTCATCTGTACATACTGACCACATATGGAACCAAAACGTTTTGAATTTGGGTTCATCACTCCATAAGACCTGTTGTTACTGATTTTCAACTCTATTCTTGTATAATTTGACATGCCTCACTCATTTCTCCCTGTTTCCCTGTCTTGAGAATGGCTTCTTGACAGCCACCCTTCCACTGTGACTACTTCTGATGAGGCTTTGGTGAGATGGAAATTGAAGGGCCAGATGCATCTGCAAAATTATACTATGTCAGGTTTTTGTAATAAAACCACTCACTGCACTGATGCAGCAATGTAGTAAAAGAAAATTAGCATTTTCTTACGGACATGCCGTTCTGGTACTGTGCATCAGCTATAGATTATATATTTCACACAGTCAACTAAAGAAACATGCTACAATGCTACTCTTTGGCCGCCTACTAGATGCACATATGTTATGAATGTCATAATCCTAGTCACCACATTTACAAACTTGGGTGTCCATGCTGCTCACCCACCCACCTGGCGGGGTGACAACAATACCCTCGTCAGCAACTGAGGGGTAAAATGAGGTTAAAGGGGCCAAAGTCCAAAGAGAAAACCTTCTGAAAGCACGGAAAACTATTGTTTAAGACCACCTTAAAATCTTACAAGAATTTCTGGGTCCTTGGAATATAAAGCCATAAGGTGTGGCTCAAGATGTTTGCTCAGTACTATGTGCATGTACCAGTGGCAGTTTTTGATATGGGCGACATGGGCTGTTGCCCAAGGCGGCATCGTGGTGGGGGCGGCATCATAGGGCATTGGCAAAAAAAGTTGCTTGCACCGATGCTGCCGTGACATCATGCCAGCGTATTTTTTGTGAATAGCATAGGCACCAATCACTTTTCTATATCCCTCTATTTGCAAGGTGTGCCTGCTGCTTGCCGCTGCACAGGGAGGAGAGGGGCGGGGGATTCTCTGGCTTGCTGGAGCGGCATCTAATAACCAGCTCGCAAAATAAAACAAAAGACCCCCAAACAAACCAACCAACAAACACAAAAACACCAGACATCATGATATAGACTTATAATTTGCACCAATGTGCTTTCTAAATTCTATCACACACACATAGCCAAAAAGTGAGTCTGAGGTCCCTTGGTGCGCCTGCTTGCTTCTGCTGCTGTCCTGAAGTCTCACACACACAACAAGGGGGGCCAGGGTGCTTCCAAATAGAGCACATTTCATTCATAATATTGTCAATCCAAGCCCATTATGTATTAATTATTTTTTCCTAGGTTGTGAGAAATCCCAGAAAAAACCTTATACCACCCAAATCATTAAGGTGTAGGTCTATTAGTTTATGTTGTGGTGATTCTCGCGGTTGGGGGATGGGTGTTGGTACTGGAGTGCAACATTACTGATGGAAGTTAGTTGAGTATGTAATTTTTTGACAACTTTTTACTCCCTATATTTTGATACCAGTATCTGTACTTTGTACTCGTTACAGTTTCAAAACAGGCTCGTTACTTTTGTTTCAGCGGGATAATTTATAGCGCTATTATTTGGGGGTTAAGGTGGGCCGGAAGGAGTGCAGGTGTCTGTAGGTTGTGTTTTGGTGGTACTTCAGCATCTAGCTAGCTCTACAGAAGAGGAGGAAGCATGAAGGGACTAACGTTATTTTTAAGTGTCAGGTCATTTTAAATTCAACGTTTCTATCAGCTCAACAAACATCAGCAAACACACAAACTGTTTGTGCGCAGTTTGTCTCACAGTGGGTTGCTCTCTAAAGGTCCAGCTGCTGTACTTCACAGTGAGAGAGAAGAAAGAGAGCTAATTTCACTCAGAGATGGAGAAAGATGTAGGAAGACAGGACAGGAGAGGAAGAGGAGAGGTTAGATTTAAAGGTAAGGACTGCTCAGTGACCCTTGATAATCTGCAGATTTAAATTTTACTTGTAATGTCATCATTTTAATCACATATTGGATTTCTGTATGTGTTTTAGTTTTGTGAAACGTCCTGGAAATCAAACTAAGCTATAATAACTTGCGTTATTCACATGTGTCATGAGAAGTCTGGGCTGTTTTTTGCAGGACAAACGGGTTAGCTTGCAGTACTGTGGTGAATTCACAGTAAATCACTGCTGCACAGTGGCTGTGGCGCTTATGGTCAGATTTAGGTTACTTCAAGTGTGGCAGAGATGAATTTGCATTTAAGCTGATGATGCTTAGATTCATTCACTGAATTGCAACTTTATACCAACTGTATAGTGTCTAATTTAAAGTATAAACAGTGTAGTGTCAATGTAGCGGATGTACATCAGCCAAGATAGCTCGTCAAACTGCTGACATCTTGTTGAATTTAGGTGTGTAAATCCACAAAGAGCAGCAGATGAGCTGATCACAGCATGTACACTAAGAAAGCCTCCTGGAAAGAAATTGACTCACACGTAAGCATCATGGTTTGGAAAAAAAAAGAAAACATGCAATTGCTGTGTCATTAATGTGATAAAGTTTCAAGGTAGACCTACTTGTTTTCCTTTACTTTGCTTAGTTATTACATTTTTTAATGGCCTTCCACTTGTTGAATGGTGCATAATAAGGTCTAATTTGTTGCCTGCTCATTCAAAACAAAAAAGTAAACAGTCACAACCTGTTGTCTCAGAGAAATGTGAGCTATTATTCGGTATCGTGATTCGGTAACACAAATCATTAGCTTGGTGTCGGCTATGCTCAGGGACCTTGATTTTCTTCAGAATGAGCTTTCGGGTCACTGACTTTTAGAAATCTCATGATATTTGCTTTGAATAAACCAACAGTATTCAAGATAGGTGCAATTATATTTTAAGATAATTAGAGCTACAACCTTCCTCCTGTTACCTTCCTTCTTAAGTGGATTCAATGACATTTTGACTTTGTTGGTATATATTCAGGCTGAAATCATTATTCTAAAGCCTCTAGTTATATTATCTCTGACAGATTAATGAAAGCCATGCCCTGTCATACTTTGTCTTCAGTAAACTTCACCTCAGGGTTATTAATTGTGAGGATTTTATCTGCAATATTTGATTGACCATTAAGAGTGCGGTGAGCTCTGGGTTCACTACAGCTTAAAAGTATTACGTTTTGTTCCCAGAGATAGCAATCTAGTTAACTCAGGCACCTTTGAAGCTGCATCACGTAGATATGTGACATCATCTGATGAAACGTGAACCTACCTGAACTTTCTTTTTTTCTCCTTCACGCCGAGTTTCTTCATACTGGAACATTTCCAGAATGCATGAACTGCTCTTTTTCACAATGTAAATCATTCTAATGAAATGCTACAGAGCCTGAAAGATGCTTGAAACGATTTTGAAATTGCAGTGTATTACTGTCTTAATGGATATGACCAGTAACGTTGCTAAAACGGGGACACTTCACAGGACGGTCGTTAAAGTGAAGGTGGCCACTTAAAAATATCACTCCATGCGCATGATTGTGACTCACTCGATCTCGGTCGTGTGCGATATGTAATTACAGGTGCAGTCTAGATGGTATTACTTTCATGTGCATAAAAAGTCATTTACTTTAGAGGAATAGGTGTAAACACGCAAGAAAATGATAAGCCAGCAAATGAGAAAATCGTGGAGTGCATTAGTACTCCAGAGGATACAAATGCTCATAGCAGGCTGACGTGTCAACAAAAAAAGGCAGAAACTTGGGGACACAATCACAAATTAAACAACCTAACTCATGCTGTAAAGGACATTTCACACCAGCTGCAAACACAGCAGTAAAGTCAAATCAGCATGTTGCTGCAGACAGTAAACAGCAGCCAGCCCGTCCCAGCGGTCATAATGATCCTTACTGTGTCACTGACTCATGCACGTTGCATTTTAAAAGAACTGTTATTAAGCTGCACAGATGCGCTTTCTTAGTGCACAAAGTTTTATTGGCTACAACCCCCCGTCTGAATTGCATTTTTTGTCCTGCATTTTGTCAGTGCTCCTGACAAAGGTCCCCCGAGTCTAAACAACTAACAGTAATAGACGTGATGTCTGGGGCCCTCCTGTCAAAACCAAACAAGAAGATTAAAAAACACTGCCATCTACGATCCCCATCATTGACAATAATGGGTAAGTGTCATCGTGTTTAATGGGTCTTCTGGTAAAACAACTGTTCCTGACATTGATGCTCATGAATTTCAGTGTTTGAACAATTACTATCACATTATTGCTGCATCAGTGCAGTGGAGAAGGTTTAGAAGGCGATAGGAAATCTATAAGGTCGTGCAAGCTAACCTTCAGTGGAAAACACAGCAGATGAAGATGAGTAACTGGACTTGTGGAATCCACACACCATTTCATTTACTTTACACAGTATAGTAAACTATAGTGAACCACAGCTCAGTGTTGTCAAGAACTTGCAGAACTTCAGAAATGGGTGATTCGCTCAGAAGCCATTCATCCTGCCCCATTCCTAGCTGTTTCCATACCGACATCAAAGACACAACATTCAACTTTTAAGACCATTAGACTCCTCTATTGCAGATCTGCTGTCCGACTCTTTCTTTAACACAGGAATGCAAAATCCTATGTTACGATAATGTGCGGAGGTTTTCATAAGATTGTATCTTAATTATCAGTGATAAATTTTTTTCTACATATTTATTTTTCTTTCCACTCTATGTTCAGTTTTGATCCCCTTCTTGTTGCTTTCATCTTTTCCCTTCCTTGCAGTGAACCTTTGACACTGTTGCAACATCCTAATTGCCACCGAGGTTCAAAACAGTTTTATTTCTTACCACTGACACGATGATTACTCTGCCAGATACTGAGATTTAAGACGCTGCCAACTCCTTTGCCGGTCCTTGCTCTGATACAGCAACAGTCCTTTGCTTTACTTTCTTCTCTCTGTTGTGAAGATGTAAAGCTTTGCCAGAGTTGACACTGCCCTTCCTTGGCAACTGACAGCCCGATTGCATATTGCACTCACTGTAATAAGGAAACGCAGGTTAGAAGTCTTGTGTGTGAGGTTTCTTCCCTTCTCTTTTTGCTTTTCTTTTGTCTTTGTAGTCATAAAAACAGGCTGAAAATCAGCTTCTAACTGAGATCAACACAATTCAAACCCTCAGAAACTCTGGTATATAGAGATAAACTGATGGCGTGAGTAGATTTTGCTGAAATGTGTGCACTCCGCTCGCTCATTGGAAATCTATGGGCAGGTGCCATTTACTAATATCAGGACTCCTGTTCTCTGTGTTCTTGCTCCAGCTGCACAATATTGATTCCTCTCAACAATAAGCCTCTGACTAAACCACTGAAATGTCCTTCCTTACTCACTCTTTTCTTACTCCTTAGTTCCTCCCTCCTCCCCTCTCCCAACTCAAAATGCACCTTCTCTCTCCGTCTCTTGCTTCTACCTGTGATCAGAGTGTGATCTAAAATCTGCTTTTAAATACTTTTCAGAAAAATCCTCACAAAGTATTAGTGCGGCCAGCTTCCTCTTTCCACTGTTTGACTGTTACAGCTTGGGAATGACTAAGTGCTTGTTGATACTGTAGGAGGATATCTATGACATACACAAAACACTACACAAAATAGTGTTTCATATAAGGAAGTCAAGTCAAATTCAAGTCAAATGTATTTATATAGCACATTTCAAACAACAACTGTTGACCAAGGTGCTGTACAATTAAGATAATCAAAAGAGATAAAAACATAGGGAGACATGATAAAAGTTAAGAAAAAGAATCATAAAATTTGAAGATTGGAGTGAAAAATAAGATAAATAAAAGTAATACAAACTCATTCTGATTTAAAAGCCAAGGAATAAAAGTGGGTTTTCAGACAAGTTTTGAAAGAGTCCAATGTTGGGGAGGTCCTGATGTGAAGGGGCAATTTAGGAGCAGTCACAGCGAAGGCCCGATCTCCTCTGTGCTTTAATCTGACCTCGGGACAGCCAGGAGCAATTGATCCGTAGACCTCAGTGATCTTGGAGGAGTGTACCAATTTAACAGATCGGAAAGGTATGAGGGTGCTACCCGTGCAATGCCTTAAAAACAAATGATAAAATCTTAAAATTAATTTGAAAACTAACTGGCAGCCAGTGTAATGATGCCAGTACGGGAGATATGTGTTCTCGCTTGCGTGTGCCAGTTAGTAACCATGCTGCAGCGTTTTGGACCATCTGTAGACGGCTAAATGATGACAGACTAACACCAGAGTAAAGACTATTATGAGATGAAATGAAGGCATGGATAGCTCTCTCAAAGTCTCTAAAGCAGAGAAATGGCTTTACTTTATCAAGTAGCCGAAGATGGAAGAAACTGGACTTGTTTACAACATTAATCTGTTTATCAAACGTTAGATTAGAGTCAAAAATCACTCCTAGGTTCCTCGCAAAGGCTTTTTTAAATACATTTCTAAGGGGCCACAGTCGCAGTGGTCACAGGGACCGATCCAATCACCTCTGTTTTCTGTTCATTTAAGCTAAGAAAGTTTAAAGCTATCCATGCCTTAACATCCTCCAAACAATCTAGCAAACCCTTCAGAGGACTCGCAGATTTACATTTCAGTGGTAGGTAAATCTGTGAGTCATCTCCATAACAATGGAATGAGATTCCATGTTTTTTTTTTCAATTTAACCCATAGGGAGCAAATAAATTGAAAAGAGAACTGGGCCAAGAATGGATCCCTGGGGAACCCCACAAGAAACTGAGGTTTTTGAGGATGATGTATCCCCCAATCTAATAAAAAAACTTTGGTTGGACAGGTAAGATTTGAACCATTCCAGTGCAGTCCCTTTGAATCCTACACAGTGTTCAAGGCGAGAGATAACAATCCTATGATCTACGGTATCAAAGGCAGAAAATGGAAAGACATCCATGTGCAATAGTGATGAATAAATAAAATAATATTGACAAAACTCCATAAGCAGGGATAAAAACATTCAGCAGAGATGTTTAAAGCAGTGTCAACATAACTTGGCTTCTTTTTGTTAGCTGGCTCAAAAAATCCTAAAGCCTCAGTCAGCGATTATCCGTACTACAGCAGTTATCAGCTTTCCTTTTCAAGCAGCCTTTACTTCTTTTCCTCTTTGGAGTCAAAAGCGAGCTTTTGAAGCTTGACTGTTCTTCAGCTCACAATGGGCTGATCAAGTGCACCCGGCTTCAGTTAAGAGGAACATATTAACACGCTAACAATTCCTTCTAGAATTTGCAGCTAGTAGACATGCTTGAAATATGGATGCTGCTGTAAATAATGATACAAGGCTTCAAAAACACAGATGAATCTCTCTCTCACACACACACACACACACACACACACACACACACACACACACGTACGCACACACACACACACACACACACACACACAGAAAATCTATATGTGCACCAGAGTTTCAAGGTCTGTACCTTAGATTAGTGTCACTTATCTGAAATATGGTCACAATCTCCACCATCTACTCCTGAGTAATGGAGTTCAATAATGGGCTACAAAGGTGTTTTTTGCAGCACATTATCGTGCCACTGTGAAATTGACCCACACACGGATATGTAAATGGGATCAACGATATTGGGAATTTGGCTGCATTACAGCACAAGAACGGTAATGTACAGGCCTCGCTCCCGGTAGGGTTGTATCTACCACAACACATTCGACTCTGTGGAGGAACATTTATTTTAAAGCAGTTTAAGGACCGTTTTGTTTTAAATGTTTCTGAGTTTTTTTGAAAACAGCCGTCTTACTCCATCGCAAATTTTAGATGAGGTGCTAAGATTTTATTTATGTTATTTTGCTTTGATGCTAAACTACAAATGAAAAGAGGGCATTTATAAAATTACACATACACATATTTATTTTTAGAAATCAGGTGAGTGCTGTGAGAGTCAAACATGTGGCGAGGGGGCCAGAACCAGCCCATCAGAGGGTTCAGTGTGCCCCACTTGTTGGCTTTGGGAAATTTTGAGTAATCATAGAAGGAGGAGATAAATGTTAGACTTTTAACTACAATATTGTAACTTCAGTCTTCTTGCTGACAAAGACAAACCTTGATAAGATAAACAGCAGCCTGCCAGATATTAGAGAAAAGGCCTGTTTTTCTTTTTCATCATATCAACTTGAAAAATTTGGTTTAATTTATCTGTTTAATTTTATTTGCAATAGTTGGTCCAACCCATGTGAGCTCAAACTGGCCCACTATCTAAAATAAGTGAAATGTAGTCAAGTCTTTAATTGAAGTAATGACAATAACAGAAAACACAACACCAAAGGTCACTAAACCCCAGATACACCCACCTCTATCTAAGAAAACTGTCATTTTTCAGAATTATGCTCGCAGCCTACCGTCCTCGACAGTTTGTGCTTAAGTCCTACCAACATGCTTTAGTTTCTCCAAACCATAACTATAATTTTGCAACCTTCAACCATGGCAAACTATTCATTTTCTTCCATCGTTTAAATAAATGCTCTTTATCTTATTCCTGATCTGTTAGCTGCTTGTTTCTAACCCCCGAGTAATTTATGAAATTAAATTTCTCCTTTCCTGTTCTCTTTCTCTCATTTAAGACCGTAAGGTGGCCATGACGAGCGAGGAGGAGGAGGGCCCCGGCGTTGCAACATCGACAACAGCAACACCATCTGTACCAACCGGCTCCAGAGTGACGACCGCCATAGCCCGGGGCGACAGCGAGGATGCTGTCGCCACCTCGTCTCCCCGCAGGCCCTCCCCACACCGTCGCCCATGTCCCGAGAAAAAGGAGGAGAAAGAGGAGAACATAGAAGAGGCAGGGATTATTCAGGAGGAGAGGATCGAGAAGGAGGAAGAGAAGGAAGTGGTTGAGTGTAAGGGGGATAATGAAGGTGATGACGACGACGATGATGATGGCAGCAGTGACACCAGTGTGTTAGTCGTGCCCTACCCTGAGCTGGTACCTGTGGTCTTCTTCTGCCTTAAGCAGACAACCTTTCCCCGCAGCTGGTGCATCCGCATGGTCTCCAGCCCATATCCTTTTTCCTATGTGCTGTGAATCAAAATACTGTGGATTATTCCCACTGTGTGTTCCCTCCTCATAACTTAATCCATCATCAGTTATCCTTCCATCTCTCCCAGTTTAAACGCAGGCTTTTGGCTATTTCAACTCATCTGATTAGTTTAAAACATCCCCTGCTCCGAGCTGAATTTCTGCCTCCCGTGTGAGGCGAGAGCTGAGAGCAAGGTTCGATGCTTTTTGATGCATTTGTAGAAGGATTCAGAGGGAAAATAGTGCAGTAACATTTTATGTTTTCTCTATTTCGCCATGGTTTATTCCTAGAAAAAAATGCCTTGAAAATACAGGAAAGATCAGCTCAAAAAAGTCACGAGGAATCTATTTTTTTAAACAATGATAATATCTCTTTACCTTTATTCAGCAGCAACAAGCCACCTGTTCCATGCTTGCATTGCTCTAATTTATGACATACTTTTAATCTTGGATCCAGGTGAGGCATCTTTGTATTTTTGTATAGTGTTGGGGTATCTCATCAGCGCTTCCGCTGTATACCAAATGTCAGCTGTGCTACATTAAAGCAGAACCAGTGCAATGTGCTAGCAGCCCCGGGGTTCATGAGAGGCTGCTTATTGAGTTTATTAAGAGCAACACTAGCGGTCTGATGATGTGTGACGTTCAAGCAAACTTCCCAGAATTTAGATATCTTTAGAAACACCTCTGAGTCTAAGATGTGATAATGTAGGGAAACCAGGACATGTCTGACTGGTTGAAAGTTAGTGAAGTAAAGACAGAAGGGGAAAACATGGGGAAATGGCAGAGATGGAATAACAAATGAAATGCAGGAGGGAGAGAAAGAGACAAAATGAAAGGAAATGCAGACTGATGAAAAAACATAAAGGCTGATGGTAAAAAGAAGCATGATGAAGAAGCAGAGAATATGGTAGCTGGAGTTTGGATGTGTGTCTGTGCACAGTTATTTATAGCTCCATTTCTACATTGTTTTACGATGTTTGTCAGTGGAAAGACGAGGGGGCAGGGTCCTCCAGGCCAACAGCAAAGAGTAAACCTGGAAGAGATGTCCTCACTTTAGACATTAGAAGTCTTATCTTCCCATTAAGCGGACGCCACATTAGTTTCTGGCTGGGTCTGAGATGAATTTAAAACTAAACAGAGAGAAAGGGGCACAAACATAGTGCGGTAGTTGCTTAGGCAGGCCATTCACTCAGGTCTAAAAGAAACATAGTCCTTACAAAATGTCTTGAAAGAGAAGCCAGAGAGGAAAAAAAAGACTTCTTGCACGTCTGTGCTTTGGTCTTTTCTTGCTCCGGGTTTCCAAGTCTCCATCTTACAGCTATTCCAGTCTTATCTCCTGTGATGCTTTGTAAATTTCACCAGTGAACTGAGGATAATTTTCTCCACTAGACTAAGCTGTCACTTCACACAGAGACAGACAGCCAGTACTAGAAGAAAAAAGCGATTACGCATAAAATATATATGAGAGACTGTAGAATCAGATCTCAGCACAAGGCTGTTTTCGAGACTCCTCTGACAAACACAATAACAACAAACCAACAAACGGCCCTGTAAAAAACACATTTTTGAATGTTTCTTAACTTTTGACTGTCGTCCCTGAATTTACTAAGGTTTACACATTCAGACAGAAGTTCTGACAACTTCAGTTATCATGCTCCACTAATTATTCCACCGAGGCTAACAGTAAAGCATCAGTGATATATTCATAAAAAACATTGTTTAATATCAGCTCTTCATCCTCTCAAGGATACTTGAGGGTGCATGGGAGTTTGCCCAACCAGTCTACATGTGTTTTGTGGATTTGGAGAAAGCATTCAACCGTGTCCCTCGGGGTGTCCTGTGGGAGGTGCTCCGGGAGTATGGGGTGTCTGGCTCATTGCTACGGGCCATTCGATCCTTGTACAACCGTTGCAAGAGCTTGGTCCGCATAGCCGGCAATAAGTCGGATTCGTTCCAGGTGGGTGATGGGCTCCGCCAGGGCTGCCCTTTGTCACCGATTCTGTTCGTAATTTTTATGGACAGAATTTCTAGGCGTAGTCAAGTGGTGGAAGGCTTTAACTTGGGTGGTCTCAGAATCTCATCTCTGCTTTTTGCAGATGATGTGGTTCTGTTGGCTTCATCGGGTGATGGCCTCCAGCTCGCCTTGGAACGGTTCGCAGCCGAGTGTGAAGCGGTGGGAATGAGAATCAGCACCTCCAAATCCAAGGGCATGGTCCTCAACCGGAAAAGGGTGGAGTGC
>VOQK01043055.1:16809-29127 GCA_015052645.1 Benitochromis conjunctus | reverse complement strand
CTGCCGAAAAAAACATTCTTCACGGTACACACCCTTCTCCCGAAGGTGGGGCGGGGGTCTTGGCTGACAGATGATACAACCAATCCATTATGTCGTGACGTAGCTCGTCTTGTCCAATGATTATTCTGAATGGGGCGGGGTCAATCACAGACACCGGCAGATCAATGCTGAGTGCGCCTTGCTCTCTAATCCCATTGTACACCGCTCGTCGGAGGAACATCTGTGGTAACTACAGGAACAAGCAGAAATTAACCCTCTCCTCGTGCAGCACTGGAAAATACAATAAATACACGCCCGTTCTGCCTCCACATTCCTACAATGAACTGTTGAAAATAACGGAGATCGTTTCTCTGGTTGAGACAGCTGACAGAGTAAGTAAATGATTATGATCACACACTGTAAATTGAGTTATTTAGCCTAAGTGTTATAAATAGCCTTTTCATTCATTTTTCTCTTATAACTGGCCTGTTTAATGCCTGTTTAATTTCTCTAAGGAGAATAATGGCCGGCAGTTCTGAGAGTAAACAAGAAGGAGAGGCACTTGGGAACCTAATGGTTAATTTCCAGAGCTACTTGCATGGAGGAACCTCCAGCTTGCTGTCCACCCTTCCCACCCTTATCGTCTTTCCTGTCTATAAGACTGTTTTTCGTCAACAAATCCACAACACCCCAGTTCACAAGGCAGTGGGACAGCTCTACAGAGAGGGCCCTGTGAAGCTCTACAGGGGTGTGGCTCCACCATTAGTGATGAGGACGCTGAATGGCACGCTGCTCTTTGGCCTCCAGGACACCCTCCTCCGCCAGCTCCCCCTGTCGTCCCAGAATGTCATCCCTGCCAAGGCCCTTCCTGCTCTGGCGGGGTTTGGGGCAGGTGTTGTAGAAGCTGTGGTTTTTACCCCCTTTGAGCGCGTTCAGAATGTGCTGCAGAACAGCCAGAATGACAGCCGTCTACCCTCGTTGAAGAGCGTCCTTCTAAGGCTAAAGGCAGAGGGGATGGCTTTAGGCTACTACAGAGCCTTCCTGCCCATTGCGGCCCGCAACGCCTTCGGCAGCTCCCTCTACTTTGGACTGAAGGGGCCTGTGTGTGTTGCAGTGGCTGAGCAGGGGCTCTCACCAATGGCCTCCTCTTTCATCTCAGGAACAGTGATCTCAATGGCAGTCAGCTTGACTCTGTATCCACTCTCTGTGCTTGTGGCAAACATGCAGGCACAAGTAGGTGGGGACGTTAAAGGGGTCATAGCATGCTGGGCCCTGCTCTGGAAATCTCGTCATCGGAGTTTGGCTCTACTGTATCGAGGAGGTTCCCTGGTTATCCTGAGGTCGTGCATCACTTGGGGACTCGCCACTGCCATTTACGACAGGCAGGAGAAACGATCAGGCTGAAGATACGTGCTTTAGACATTTTTAGATACACTAGTATCCACAAAAGTGCATTCAATTTTGATATTGTTCACAGGAGACATTTTGACTTATAATTGCAAGAAAAGAACGTTATTGATAAGCCATTATAGTTTGAGAGTGAACTAGCATGAGCAATTCCGGTACTCTTAAACCATAATTTTAACAATCATTCAATATAATACTTCCACCTGCACTTCTCTGATGTTCACAGCAGTGAGTGTCTTCAGTGAAGAAAATGCAGTCATGCTAACAAGCTAATTTTTTTGTCAAAATGTGCTAGCAAACTGACACTGCTAAGACTTCTGGTCACAGAGATGGGTTTGAATAGTTCTGCTTTGATGAAGTTGTCAGTCACAGATGCCTTGAATTTGTATTGTTTTGTAAGGAAAGTAATTTTGCTTATCATGATTAAGACTCAGAAAACAAGAAAAGACAGTCAGCCAGCCAGGCTTGAAGAAGGGATGTCATAATATACAGACTCAGGACCCAGATTAGTTTTCTATTACCTGAGAATTAGGATTATCGCAATACTCACCACGTTGGTCGTTTTGTGCACTGCCGGTAATGTCATCACACAGCCACAATGTTGTTTAGGTACCATTGATCAAGATGTGTAATTGTATTATTTTATGATATCGTGATGGGTAACGCGTTTAGTTCTGCAGGGGCATTCCAAGGGTTTTTGGGGCCTAAAGCAGAATTTCATTTGGGGCCCACCAACCACCCCCTTCAGTACAGCCACAATTAACTATGTATTGTCCATGTCCTTACTAATGTAGTGGAAAGAAATCAGATAAACCAGTAGACGGTGCATTATTGAAAAGAAGTTAACTGTTTTAAATTCAAAACAGCTGACTGTTAATACTGTTTTTAAAATGTGCAGAATGGCAGAAAATTATATTAATTCATAAACATACCTTTATCCCAATGCTCCCCCTCCCCCCCTTTTTTTTTTTCTTTGAAGCAAAATAAGTCTTGTTTTTTTCTTTCTTTTTTTTACATATTTGCTGCGGTCTGCTTGGAAACACTTACAGTGGGCATGAACGTGGCCCCAGCTCTGACAATAAAAGTGATCAAACCAGTAGCATTAAACTGTCATTCTGTTAATACATGTATCAAAATATTTAGTTTTCTCTTTCATGATTACAACTGATATATCACAAAAATTGGACATTTATCAGCCCGCATTGTGTGATATTTCAAGTGCTCTTGGGGGGCCCCCTGCTGGCGAGGGAGCCCCAACCTGCTGCTTAGTCTGCTTATGGCTGACACATTGGCTTATGCCTGGCTTACTTGAAAAGGTCACTCCCTCTTCCTGTGCTGTTATGAGTTCATTTAAAACAAGCGAGTTGATAATATCAGCCAGGTACACTGTGTTTGTTTGGAAAACACCTTGAACGCACACACCCACTGACGAGAGTTCAAACTTCAGGTTGTGAGGTATTGTTATTATGTGTTATGAAACACAGGTTTTCTGTGCACATAGGGAGTTATGTTGTAGTTCTGTGTAAAACACTGTAGGATTATACTGAATTATTTTCAGTCTTACACTTTTTAATGTAATCTGCTATTTCTCTGTCAATCTTGCGCTGATGATTGAAGTTAATAATCATTGGGTGACTTGAATGTTTGTGTGAAATCTCATTTTTATCCAGGGCATTTTGTGTGCTAAAGAAGATACAACTTACTGTGACTCACTGACTCACCTGTTGTTTTATAATTTTGAAAAATGACCCTTTTATACTGTATGTATGTAAGACCCCACAAACCTATGTGTTGTTTACATGTGTGGATTCCCTTCTTTGGGCAAGATGAACAATTTCCTTCTGAAAAAAAAAAAACATGGTATTAAGCCATCTATGGTCACAATATATATCATGATAATGAATCATCATATACATATTATGAATTAAAATACTGTAAGAAAAATAAAGCTCAGTTTCAGTCATTGCACTGTTTCCTGACAACAAGGTTTTTGGGCAGGGCTAAGTGGGGCCTTTCCTGTGGGGAATTTTCATGCTCTTGCTTGTGTAAATGTCGAAACACATCCCGACTGGATGAATCAGAAAAAAATTATTTGCTGCCTCTTGTTCAACTAGGTGCCCCACACACCCCAAGAGCATGCAAGCTGCTTCAGCTGAAGGTGTATAATTTGCTTACAGCATAAAACAGTAAAGGAACATGTATTTGACTGTCAAAACAGCCTCTTTTCCCCTATTTACAGCCAAACAAAATAACAGTTACTGCAAAGTATAGGCGTTTTCCCTCCAAGCGCATTAACAAATTACAGTCGTTCGACTTTAACTGGTTTCTTTCCCTTTCTTGTTATGATTTTTTTTTTTTTATTGGCTTGTCATAACCCTGTAGCCCACTAGATGGTACTGTGCTAAAAGATAAAACCATGAAATCCATCACATCACCTACAATAGGTATCCTTTTTAATTCATCCCAACGTGCGAGTACGTGAAGGAACTCATCATGCGATTGCAACACCGCATGGGAAGAACGTTGACCTAAGCCATATCATTTTTAAGAAGGTCTGAGAGGGCGGTGAGACATCAAGAGTGTCCAATAAAAATTCGTCTTCTGAGCTTTGGGAGCCAATGAGAGACGGAGGACCGGTGTCCATGTTGGCGTGCACAAGGGCGTGTTGTCTGTATTTAAATCGTTGGCTTTGCACGGATTACACACACACACACACAGTTACCTGTTAAAGATTGTCTTGCAACGCGGTCCTGCACCAGGTAAAACTGTTTAAATTGTCTCTTTTTTCAGCTGCATTAGCCTGCTAATAAATATTTTTCTTCTTAATTGCAAAGAAAAAAACTAGCAAACGAATTGTTCATTTTAAGTGACTATTTATGTGCTATGTATTAAAAGATCAAATTTGGTATACACTGTGTAGCTCTTTTAGTACACACACTGGTGTCTTAATCACTCCCGTTATGGCGCAGGGTGTGTATAGATACCTGGCAGTGCCTCATTTCTCTGCACGCAGATTGGCCCACTGTCTATAAGTCTTTATTATCAGGCTACCTAATGTTACTTTTCCTAGATAGCATGTCGTGCCGGTCTTTAAGGGGTCATTTCCTTGGGGTGGTGTTAAAAATAAAATGCACCCATTATTCTGTGCAGTCTGTAGGTGTGGACAGCAAAGAAGACAGACGCTCCCATAATAGGATAGGCCACTGAATTTCCTAATACTGCAGTATTTATGGCCTGACTTCAGTCTTCCTGGAAATATTAAGTACCTATAAAACTTGTTCCCACACACAGGCGCTTCTGATCTTATTTGCTTAGGAGAATTTTACACCTGTGCCAACTGTCTGTTTAATAACTGTACATAAATGCAAATCAGTGCACAGACGCACCATTTTTCCCTGTTAACAAGAGCCATTTGTGGATTTGAATGCCACCCAGTGTAACACTACATCACGTTAGAGCCGTTTGTTCAGTGTGGCGAGATGGAGGTACAGGTACTTGTTGTTTCAGGTGACTGCATGGTTCACATAGCTCCAGCTCAGTGCTTACTTTTTTTCTTTTTTTTCCTCATGTCAGGTGGGACTTGGTTTGTGTACCTGTATGGGCATGCACTGCAGACAAGATCTTAGCATGTCAGTCAGATCATGCAAGAACACACATTCTTCTTCTCTTAACTCTTCCCATTTCTGTCCTTAAGAACTCATCCAAAATGAGCGACAGCAATCCAGTCAACCAGGAAGTGGAGCAGTTCAACAAGCAAAAGCTAAAGAAGACTAACACGCAAGAAAAGAACCACCTTCCAACAAAGGAGGGTAGGTCTTTAAGACAAAAGAAGTGTGCTCCAAACAAGTCTCTCATTTACTTCTTTCACCTTTCCCCTTTACTCTGGCTCACTGGTTGGTTTGACTCCTCCCTGCCTATCGTTTTTTTTTTATAAGGTAACAGCAAATATTGCAAAACAGACTGCCTGAAGGACCACACCCAACTACCTGAGACCTTGTACTTAGTGTCAACCTGTAAGGAAGAAACCCACACATAATCCCACTCTCGAAACTCTAATCTGTGGTCTACCACTGAGAGTGGAAGAATACAAATTTTAGAGCAAATAAACAGAAACCCCGATCATGAACTGCAAAATGTTTTTTGTTTTTTTCTCTTTTTTAAAAAAAAGAAAAATAAAAAGCAGTGTTCATCTCTGGCGTGACATGCAGCAGCAGAAAGAGGAGAATGAAAGTGTGTCAAAATGCCCGTCCTTCCCCTCCTGAGGCTGCGAGGCTCCCTGCTGTCTAACTCGATCTTTCTTAATCTGAACACAGCTGTGGCTACTATATGAGAGGAGAGGCTCAGAAGCAGGTGGCACTGTTGGTGCATGCTGGCCTTTTTATGAGTTCTAAAGCCTTTTTTAGATACGAAATATGCAGCGCTGCCATCCAGACATCAACGTTTTTCATTGCTTCATTAGGACAAAAATTGTACTTTAGGCACAGAGCATCATCTTCATCCAGAGAAGTGGATTTGCACTTTTGGCTGTTAAGTAGGGATACAGGGAGAGAGCCAATTTGCCCCATTTTTATCTCAGTCTTGTGACAAACTAAAGTTTGGAGCTCAGAGGTACGTGAGCAGTCGTGTCATAATGTTGTGCTCATCTATCTGTTAATGTGACGTGATGCATTCACAGTTCACAGTGGAAAAAGTGATATGAAAATGTTACTGGGTCAGACCTTTTGATTTCTGTCACAACGATTGCACCAAACAGAAAGTGGCTATGAAGATGATCTATCCAGATACCACGTGATCTATAGAAATGAGTGGATGACTCAAAGGGTGTTAACTGGACAGCAGCAGGATAACTGCCATAATGCAGTACGCAGACAAAATGTGTCTTTGTGCATGAAGAATTGCAGTGAATTGACTAGCAAACAAACATTCCTTTAGTCAGGTTAATCTGCTCAGTGGGAGCTTCACCATAGCCTTCTGTGCTTACCCAGCATAACCTACTGGCTGTATTAACATTTAACACTATCATCACTCCTATCAAAATGCTGTAATTCACATGCTTGGTTACCCAAATTCATTTAATACCACGATAACAGGTAAAGGTCTTGTCTTGAGGAATGCTATACAGTCCAGGTTGGGTTGTATGCCTCCTGTGGCTCTGATGGTACCTGACGATACGATGATGCTATCACAAAGGCTGCTGAATAGGACACAAAAACTACAAGTGTGTAACAGGAAATCCATATCATAACCATAAATCATGGCCATTTTTCAAGCAGACCTTTGTCAAATGGGTTGCAGAGAGAAATGTAAGATTCAGTAAATTTTTCAGTGGATGTGGACTGTAAATGGCTTGAATAGCAGTTTAATTGTTATTTGCACTCTATGTCAGTACATGCTAAGATTGTTACCTTAACAAGCCCGTTGGTGGACACCAGTGGGGTTTTTTTTTTGTAATTACACTTAAATGTTAAAATCATGTTCTTCTTCTTCGTCTTTTTTTTTTCTTCTTCTTCTTCCTCACAGAAATTGAAGCAGAGAAGAAAGCCATGCAGGAAGGAAACTGAAGTGAGCCATGATTCCTCTCCTTCAGTCCACCCCCACTACCTGCTCGTCTTCCAAGTCCAACCATCTCCACCTCTGCCTCAGTTTTCTGTGCCACACTGTCTTTGCTTAGAAATGGTGTTTGGGTTGACGCTATGGGGAAAGATCTGTCTGCGATTAAATTAAGGCAATGGATTCATTTTATTGATTTTCAATGCAGTGTAGAAAAGGGTTGAACCGGGCATGATAAACATTATACAGGGTGTAGACTTGAGCAAAAAAAGGGAGGGGAAAGAAAATCATAATTTCAGCAATGGAAACCCATCAGTCGTGTTATATTGCTATACCATATGTATGCCTGTAAATGGTGCCATTCAGGATATGTTATGAAAAAGAACATAAAAGATGATATTGTTTTTAATAAAAAAAAAGTTAAAAAAAAAAAAAAA
This sequence comes from Benitochromis conjunctus, assembly GCA_015052645.1. Classification (NCBI taxonomy): domain Eukaryota; kingdom Metazoa; phylum Chordata; class Actinopteri; order Cichliformes; family Cichlidae; genus Benitochromis; species Benitochromis conjunctus. The sequence continues at coordinate 21,754 of VOQK01043055.1, read as the reverse complement.
AGTTGTCTGATTCACTTTGTTAAAAATTACACCAATGAAACTAATTTTAGCCAATCACAACTGCTCCCAACAAACATAGATGTTTACATCCGCACTGTAATTTGTACAACTACATACTGCTATAACAATTACCATTGTCATAACTTGCACATTATTTCTGCACATTGCACATTATTATTTTATCTTATTTTTTTTCTCTGTTACATTCTTAATTATTTATACATTCCAGTACCCTGCTATGTAAATATTCTTTTCTGTAAAAATTGTGTGTTTCTCTCTGTGTCCTGTTCTGTTAGTGTATGTGTCTCTTGCTGCTGGTACAACCGAATTTCCCCCTGTGGGACAATTAAAGAATTATTCTATTCTATTCTAAATCTATTACACATTAAAATTGTCCAAAAAGACCACCTTCATTAAAAAAAAACTTTATATTTTATTTATTTTCACATTCACAAGTTAAAGTAGCTGAGGAAAGCAAATGCATATGATAGGACAGTTTAAATAAAAACTTTGGAAAGAAACTCCAATTTAAAAGCATCAGAGAAACGATACAAACGAGCACGATACGTGGGGCGAAAATAAAAAATTTATAATGCATAAAAGCAAACCTACATATCATTTAAATGGCTGTGTAAACTGATATATCTACAGCTGATGCCTAAAAGCTCACTTGGACATGTGTGCTCAGTTATTACAACTTTCTCGTCAGCACTTACAGATAAATGCAACATTCCCGTTAATTTTTCAATATCCAATAAAGCCTGAGGTTCATTTTAGGATGTTTTTTTTTTTTTTTCAGCATGCATAATAAAGAAAACGAGGTTTAAGGCAGTGAAAGATGCCGATAAACTCCCTGCCGATACTGGTACTGAAATATTATTAGACACCCTCTTGTTATTTGACAATATTGGAGTGACTAGGATTAAGAAAATCATTCTGTTGTTAGCATGCATATTCAGGCTCTTGTGGGTTGCAAACATTTCATTCCAGATACTTCATCTAGATATACAACAGGTTTAAGCCTGCAGAAAAAAAAGGGAGTGAACAAGCTGCAGGCACAGCACACTCCAAATTGCCAACAAGGAGTTTTATTTCACATTTAAAAGGTTACTTTTGATACTGGAATTTAGCATACATGTGCAGGGCATCATTTACACTGTCTCTATGCATGTAAAGTCAGAATACTAAAATTAGATTATTTGCATTCTGCTTTTAAAATGTTTTGGAAAGCACAAATTTATCACACAGCTCATCGACTTGGCATGTTTTCCATCAGGCTGTTGTGTGTGTGGATTGCTTAAGGTAGCGCAGTCTGTGTTTTTCCACAGCAAGCCTGCTGGGACACGCTCATATAGTGGTGCACAAATGCTTGAGAGCAAAGACACACTTTACGCTGTCTAACTTTGTTCGAAATGCTTTTACCAAACTTGTTAAAGGTCATGAAGATTTACACGTTCCATTCTGTTGTAATGAAACCTGTTCAGTATCATGAATGATAAATTAAGCTTCTTTTGAGAGGGATGCTGGTATGCACGTTTTCTTTTTCAGTCATCTGTCAGGTTTGGGCTTGTCCTTGATAGTAGATATAGGACTACACCAATGCAGTACATGTTTTCGGAATACTCATAGGACTGTATAGCTTTTTCTACCTTATAAAAATCTTTTCTCACAAATGCCAGAAGAATACAGCTTATTAATGGCCCCACCTGAATTTTGATTAGCTGCTTTAAAGGTGTGCATGACCATAACCTCTGGCAAAGCTTGTTATACTTGTTCTTTTGGTATCACCGCTACTTTTGTAAGTTTGCGTTGGCTAAAGAAAAACTTGGTTGCCTAAAAGGCAAATTTAAGTAGACTACTGTTACAAAAAAAAGCAGCCGTGTAAACAGCAGTGTTCAATAATTTAATGTTGTTTTTTTTTTTACATTGTTTTGATACAGTCCTTCATATAAATAAATGCATTTTCTCTCCCCATCATCATACCTTTATAGGCAGATAAGGAAAAGTCAATCTAAGATATATAAATAAAAAAGTTCTCATCAGCAGATGAGATCCAGAACACAGGATTGCTGACATCCTTTAAAAGACATTTGATCCTTCTGGTGTTATAAGAGTGCATTTTTTAACAGCAAAAAAGGCCAAAATCTGAATCTTAACTGGCCAAATATTTGCACACATACAAGAAATTGACCTCTGATTTTTCATTGCTCTGAATGTATTTTACAAACTTCTATGTGCAGTGGTGCAAAATGCAATTATATTATTATATTATAGCATGTATAGCTCCGTTTTCTGTTTCTGTCTTTAGACTGTATTTTTATCTACATAGATGAAATAGTCGATAACAACAGCAGTGGGAGTCGACAGCTATTCACTCTATGCTTTCTTTCTTGGTATAACGTGCTGTAACGCACCCATAGACGCACCCATACGGTTATTGAATGCAGCATTGTGTGAACAGTGACACTCAGTGGCTACAAAATATAACAAGAGGTTGTTGCAGTACCATGTCCCGCCTGGAGGAGGCGCTTAAAACAACGGGAAAACCAGCAGAGGGAGGAGCGAGCGCTGCTGCAGGTCTCCTCTCTGAGCTAACTAAAGTCCATCATCAAGCTAGTTAGCGGGAGCGATGTGGTAAACGCTAGCAGTGATGCACTAGCAACAAGAGAGCATGGACTAGCTCGCCGCTCAGTAAGATAACTCTGGAGGGTTATTCCGCCGTCTCGACAATCACTATCATCACGCAGTAGAGCGTTTCACCTGGATGTAATTAGCTTCTACATTCATGCGCTCGTGCTGGTCCACGGGGGATTTTGAGCTGTGAGTGGCGGGTAAGCTCAGTCATCCGCTCGCAGGGGACAACACGGCTCAGTCACCGGTACGTTTGTTTTGTTGATAGCGTGCTAGCCGGCTAACATTAACCAGGGAGCTCAAATGTAAACGTTTGAAGAGATATGAGAGGTGTGACGTGCCGCAGTTGCAAGGATGCACTGGCAGTGTACACGATGGTAAATAAAGTGAAGAGCGACACGTAACTAGCGTGCTGCCGAGTACCGAAAGCTTTGTGAAGTAGTAGAAAGCTAACATCTGTGTTTGGGTCACTTTTACGCTATTGAAACTGCTGTTGTGTTGCTTAGGAGCCACCAGCGCCTAGCTTAATGGCTGTAGACATTTAAAGTTTTTATTGCCACAATGTTAACTGAATGTTTCTCCTATCAGAGCAGCAGCATGGTGGTCCCGGACAGCGCCAGCGTGGTGCCTCAGCCCGACAATGGTAGTCCGACTGGCCTCACGGAGAGCTCCGAGCCGGGGTGCGAGGTGGCAGGAGAGGGAGGTCAAGACCTGGCAGGGGTGGAGCTGGAGGAGGTCCGAAAGCTACAGGAGCTTGTGCGCAGGTTGGAGGTCCAGAATGAGACCCTGCGCAACAGGGGAAGCAAGACCGTCATCCACAGAGCGGCAAACAGTAACCTCACACCTGCTGTCAACATCAACGAGAGGCTGGCTTGTGAAGAAGTGACAAACTCCCACCTCAGGTTGGAGCATAGCAGTAGCCAGCTGGACAGCAGGGACTTGATGCTGTCACCCCCTCAGGACAGCAGCAGTGGAGAGGAGATGTCCCCCTTGCCCGTGGCTAGCAGGCTGGAGGAAGAGGATGATGAGGAAGAAGAGGATCAGGGTCCGTGTGGGGGCTTCCTAAAGTTGACCAGCAGCAACGGAGCAGCACAGTCTCAGGGTCAGAGCCAGACACCGGAGAGCCCGTCTCAGGAAAGTTATGAGTCACAGACACTTGCAGAGAGCGACTCAGGGGTGGACCAAACTGCACTGGATGAAGTTGATGTCCTAGATTTGGACGATGAGTGTGCCGACATAGAGGACGAGGAGAGCTGGTACGTCTCATTATCGGCAATGCTTCCTCTGGTTGTGCTTTGATCCCACTTGCTTGGGTTCAGCCGGCATCTATTTGTAGCTTTAACTGTGCGGCTAAACATGTGCAGCGGGGGGAGACGGGGATAAAAAGTGATGTTCGTAAGCAGCAGCTCACAAGAGTTGCCTCCAGGGGAAGCTGAGCTCTGCAGTCACATTTAAAGTTTCCCGTCTATAGGTAGAGGAACCCCTTTAGCCACATGAGTCATTTGTGCCTTTTTATTTTAACCTCTGAATTCTTTAGTGTGTTACTCCCCCACAGGGCCGTGACTGTGTAGCATGAGGCTATTTGGGTTTAAAATTAGACTCGACTCTGAGCTGATGCAGAAACTGTGGTTATTTCTTATCCCACACAAACAAAGTCGACACCTGCTCCAATGATCTTTTTGTAAGCAGGAGAGAAAGTATATAGATTGTTAGCATTTCGCGGAGGCATAAAATATTCAAGAGCAATTAGGAGAAAGTAAAAGAAAGCAGAGTCAGTGAGTTGTTTCTTCTGTCTCAGATTTAACCTTGAGTTCTCAGACTCGAATGACACGTCTGCTACCTGTTTGACAGGTTAGTCGAAAACAAAGGATGTTCTTTTTTTAGTTCTAGCTGTCTGAATGATCATAAATTTAAAAAAAAGGTTGTAATCACCAGAGGTCTTGTATCAGGTGGAAGACTATCCTGTTTATAATAAAAGAGACTACTAATTTGACATAACTCAGTTGGGAAAAGGATATGTCTGCATGTAATTAATGCTGAACCTTTTTACAAGCCTGATATGTTTTGAACCAGTGTGACCTTTTTGTTTGATTGGCTGACAACAATTACCTAAAAAGAACATTAACATGGGACTATGCGGGAGATCAGTCTAGACACGAGGGTTCATTCTCTGCGCGCAGTATTATCCTAAACAGGCACCATATTGTGTTCACTTTAGCAACTGAGTCCTGGGGATTTAACAGCCAGACCACTCATGACTTATTTTCAGTTTTGCATCATTAGCCATACCATATGTGCTTTGTGGGGTTATCAT